>JAMBLF010000459.1:0-281131 GCA_030578115.1 Leucoptera coffeella | reverse complement strand
AGAATGGGTGGTCCGACACTTTTTCCCACGGCTTAGACTGAGGAATTTCCTGAAACAGAAAAAAAGTGTACAGAATACATTAATTCTCATATAATTTAGCATAATTTAAATTGTGTTATGATATTGTGCCCTGGTGGTGTGATACATGTAGAAAATGGTAACTGTTAGGCATATTTCTGATGTGTCATAGAAGCAGAAGGGTCTAGAGATCAATGTAATCAAATGGGTGATGGGCTAGTAAATTATAAACAAAGTTCATTCTTCAGGAACCCGCATGAGATATCACCAAGGTTATGTAAGGGAGTAAAGAACTTAAATTGTAAGAAATTACAAACCACTTTAGTCACACAAGAACATTTTAAAGTCAATTTATCATAACAAACATATTGAATAGGTATTTAGGAGTACATGTCAATGTTATATTATAATTCATGAAGGTGAATTCAATAGCATACTCAAATAATACTGACAAACTGCTACTTGAAGAGTAAATGATATTTAGGTATAATTATGAGTTGTCCATGCTTTTTTTAGTTTGTCAGTTATTCAATAGACTTCTAGTCTAAGTCACCTTTACATGCTGGGATGAAAAGCAAATATTTAGCATTCTTTATATCATAGTAGTGCTTGGAAAAACCAATGAACATTATTTTAGAGAAAATGATCTTTTTCACTATGAAAGCATCCTCGCTATGTCCGACATGCCGGTAAAATCCGTTTTGTGATATCAATTGATTTTCGCAATGTATCGTTCAAACAAATATCCGTGTCTCAAAATCTTAGAAAAACAGTTTTTTGTCCTTTATCAACAGTTACGTTTGTTTTTTTAACGGTTCTTCCAGGCGCAACAACTATATGCTATAGTAGCACAGGAGTGTAATTAGAAAAATAAATTCACTGCACATAGACAGTACATGTTACAATATAAAGAATTATTATTTATAAAAATGACATTGTTTCAGATTTACATGATTTTATCTATCTATAAATATGGGGGTTGCGAAGTCATATCGTCCCTCAGCTTACAACACCGCTTAAGTCATTTTTACCAACTTTACAGGTGATGAAAAAAACTGTGCGGTGTTGCCAACCAACTTGAGCACTGTCACTATTTTTTAATTACGACTTCTGATTGGTTGAAATCTATTTCATGTTTCAATGGTTCAACGCGCAATGGGCAGCTTCATCCAATGGCATTAAACTTGAGTGGTGTTGTTAGCTAAGGGACGATATGATATTTATGTCCTATTCTTTGGGACAATTCTTTGTCTTTTTATTTTATTTATTTTTGCACAACTCACCTGTGAATACTCAGTCTGGGCTGTACTTGTTACACCTTCGCTGTCTTTGGCCAATGCTTCAAATACTTCAAAATCTGACATTTTCACTGTCACCAAATTATTCTTAGACCCCATACCATTATCCACAACTTTCTATAAAAACCAAAAAACATTTTAGATTAGTAAAATTATGAAGATTCACTCAAGCATAATTTTATGACCACAGTACTATGGTCTTTTTACTTATTATCTGACTATATTAGTTATTATTTAAATAATTACAGTTGACATTCTGTCAAGGCTATTGAATAATTTTGAAAAATCATTTTGTATTTACTAAATGATAAGAGTTGGATAGTTAATATTAATTTAAGTTTATATATTTAAAATTTTACATCCATGTTACTATATTTATCTTGGTATAGAATGTATTATGGTTACATATAAGTTTATTTATGCATGTGTACATTGGTCAATATTAACAAAATCAATTCTTTATAATGAATTGATGTTTTTTAATTAGATTGAGCATATAGTGATATGAATTATAATAATAATAGTTAAAAATCTGTCTCCAAGTTACAGAAGTAGGCTTGAATCACAACTTTTTTGGTACAAAGATAGATGACATACCACTGCTGGGTCATAGCGCCATTCGCCATCTACATAATATTTATATTGATGTTCCCCCTCTGGTAAATCAATAATAGTAACAAAATCCCCATGTGATTTAACCATTGGGATGGTTTTCCAGTCAGTAAATGTTCCACTTATAAACACTTGTTTTCCACCACCTTCCCATTTAAAAACTGTAGGAAGCACCTTAAGGTCTTCGTTTATAGGTCCTGGAGAGGGAGGTGACACTATTTCATCGTGTGACGGAGCTGCTTTAGTGTAGTAAGGTGTGCCTTCTTCAACTTGAGTAACTGTCTCTTCTTCTTGTGTTGGCCCAGCAAATGTGAAAGCTTCTCCTTCTTTGCTTGGTGAAGGTGGTGCCAAATCAGTGGTTTTCGAACCACCTTCGCCTCGCCACTCTTTATGTTGATTGCTACCAGCATTTCCCATGGTCACAAATTTACGAGGAAGTGTTCCTTTCCATACAAAAATGCCCTCGATATTTGGATTGTTGCACTTTGCGAATAAGACAACAAATACAAAAGCAAATTGAAATGTCAACTAATCATATTATAATACATCGTCAGCTTATTTTTTGTCCAACATAGTTTAATTAAAGGTTTTTTAATACTGGACCCAAGAAATACGAATGAAATGAATTAATCAATTCAATATCTTGAAATCAATTTTCATATCGCCTGATCATTTTACTTATATAAGAATCAAATTATTTGCCCTGCCAAGAATATGGCAAATATGATCAGCACTTTAAAATGATTTATTAAAAAAGAACAGTCATTTCACCAACATCCCTAGTGAGATAATAATATTTTTTCATGTACATACCTGCTGTTCAGTTGTGATACCATCGACCGACTTTTTCTAAAATGTCAACACGATCGAACCCAGCACTATAAGTTCACGAATAACTTAATTTATCACCAGTGCGACTACACTCAATTACATTATAATCCACCCAAAAAGTAAAACTTGAAGCTAGCACTATTAACTTGTAAAAATCAACTGAATTGAATAGATATAGATAGTGACAGCAGCACGAGACAGCAGTCAAGGTGTTTATTGTATTCTGTTCGAGCGAGGCTCTAGTCAATATTATCTACTTGAATATAATACGACAAAACTTGTTCTTTTGTCGCTTCTCGATCTATGTCGTACCTACGTTAGTTTGGTTCAGTTAATATTTATAGTAACATGTATACGGTGTAACGTGCTAAATATGTTACAAGATTTGTAAATAATTCAAGGAAATATTTTGAGGCCTTGGAACAAGACAAATTTTGTTAAAAATGGATTTCGCTGCCGACTCAAATGTATCTATAAATCAGGGAGGTTCAGGTGATGAAGTTATAGAACCATACGAAGACGTACAAGAGCCATACGAAGATGTTCAAGATGATTCTGAAGAACGTGAATTGGTTACTGATTCGTGTTCCACCAAGGTGTTGGATGCAAGTGATGCTCCTTCGGACAGATTCTACATAGTGTATTTACTATTCTACTTGTTCGGAATAACTTCATTAGCCCCATGGAACTTCTTAATAACTGCTAATGACGTAAGTAAACACATACAATTCCTTATTGCAATTAAATTGTATTTACTTTGCAAATCCTGCTGTAATTCTTATATCCATTTGCTATTAAATAAGTAAAATATATTGTTATTATATTCTTTTCAGTATTGGATGTACAAATTCAGAGATACCACTCCACACAATTTGACATTTGAAATACGGAAAACACCCTTTCAGGCAGAGTTTACATCTTACTTGAATGTTGCTATGGCTATTCCCAACTTAGTATTTCTTATTGTGAACTCTGTTATTGGGCACATGTAAGTATTTTAAACACATTATGTATGTATAGTTATGTTTGTGCGATCTAAAATTGTTTTTCGTTCTAAAGAAACAATGGTGCATTGTATACTTGTGTTTTATATATTTGAATTAGGCAAAATGCAAACCATGGCATTAAGTGCTGGGTATCTGGTGAAATGTGGGCTATAAGTGATTAACAATGTTCATTGACATGAGAATGTTTGTGTACCATTTTATTTATTTACTATTTTTAACAACAATCTTAACACAAATATAAGCTAATCTTAATTATGTTTTTATTTGCTTGATCTATGAACTTAATTGGTCTAAATGTGTATTCAATAAACTTTTTGTTTTAACAGGGTGTCAGTGAGAAATAGGATGCAAGGATCTTTGATAATAATAACATTGTCCTTTTTACTCACAACTGGGTTGGTTCAGGTGGACACAGATGATTGGCAAAATGGTTTCTTCATTCTTACAATGGTGTCTGTTGTTGTTATGACTGGTAAGTAAGCTCTAGTTATTGAAAACCACTTATACTAAGTATCTATTTTAATTTGATCAAAGACATACCTATTAATGCTATACTGAAATAATTAAAGAAATAAATACAATTTATTTTAAAGAAACTGAAACATAAAAAGTAAACATCTGTTGTATCTCAGATATTTAGCTTGCCATATTTAACTATTTTCATGACAAATATCAATCAATAAATAATTAAAACTAAAATATATTATTTTTGTTATAGCTGCCAGCGCAATTTACATTGGAAGCCTATACGGCATTGCTAGCAAATTCTCCAAACAGTACATGACAGCCGTTGTGAGTGGCCAATCTCTAGGTGGTATAATAGCGGCCATTGCCCAAATAATATCATTGGCCTTCAAAATATCTCCTCTACACAGTGCTCTGATATATTTCATCATAGCTGATGTGATGGTTATTTTGTCCCTGATATCATTTTTGTGGCTGTACAAAATTGATTTCTTTACATATCACATGTTGTGTAACGAGGGAGTCGCTGTGAATAGACACAGGGAGGCCTCGCTGAAGGCTGTGATACAAAAGATCTGGGTGTACGCTGTCAGTGTGTTCTTGATATTTGGTATCACTATGGCCGTGTATCCAGCTGTCACGGTGCTGGTTGAATCTCACCCTGTCACTACGGGAACGGATTGGAATAGTAAGTTCTTAATATTTTATTGTTATTTATAATCATTTTCAAATAGTTTCAAAACTAAACTGATTTTTAAAATCACATCCATCTACATACATATCTTAACAGGTTATGGATGTCAAAAAAAATCTATGTATAAGTATATAAATAGAATATCCAATTAATGTGTCAATTACACACCTCTATGCTGATCAATGAATGCCCTTTTTCACTGATAATGACTCTTTAACTCAAGTATAATACATTTTATTATTATAGCTATATCTGTACTGACAATCCTTTTTGATTTGTTACAGAAATATTTTTCGTACCTGTGGTCAATTATCTCATATTCAATTGTGGTGATTATTCTGGTCGACTTGCAGCTGGATTTGTGATGTGGGTAAGTCACTCGCAATCGTAAACTTACTATATGTATAAACTATGATAAGAATTTCAGCCCTCTTACTTAGTATCTTATCATGTAAAACTCCCTAACGTTTATTTACATATTATGAGCTCAAACAATTAGGTGTTAGAGTAATCCTAGTATTTTTAAATATGATTTTTATGACTAACAAATAATTTACTAGTTCACTTAAAGGTTCGAAATGGCCAAAGAACTAATGTACTAACTCCTAAAGGCAGAGGTAACAAAAACATTTAACTAATAAAGTATCTACGTAATGCTACAGCTATTAGATATTCCGTAATGTGCGGTCGCAAAAATCTGACAGGGATAATACTAATGGAGTATCTATTCTATACTATTCTATGTATAGACCTCAGAATTAATTAAACCTTCTCTTTCAGCCAAAACACGAATGGGTGATAGCCGGATGTTCCCTGTTAAGAATAATCGGGGTTCCAATGTTAATGCTCTGTAACGCACAACCACGGAAACACCTGCCCGTACTATTTCTATGGGACTGGGAATACATAATCATCATGATACTGTTTGCATTCAGTAACGGATACTTTACTAATCTTGTGATGATTAATTCTACTAGGTGAGTCAAACAATTTTGTCTAAATATAGTGACTATCTTGTTTCATTAGTATAGACCCCAATAGGTTTGCTAATCATAAGGTATTATATCTCCGCAATTTGTCTCTCCCGAAAGGGATAAAGGGACATCAATTGTATATGTGTGAATTCAGGTGTAATTATACAGTTTATATGGTATGTCGTGTATGGATGTGTATACAGACAAAATATATATTAACTATTCGGAGAGACAGACAGATTTCATCACAATGTTTTGTCTCATTGAATATAAAAATTTGTTAGTACAAAGTACAAGGGAAAAATATTTAGTGGTAGTAAATCTGGGTAACCTTTATTATTATGACAATGCTGTGACAATGGTTTAAGAAATAGCCCACGTAGGATATGAAATGGATATGATATGAAGATCTAATTTTGATAACCAGATCCAACGTGTTACTCAACGTGTGAGAATTCGTATAAATATTCATGAAATAAGACACGATGTTATAAAATATTTAATGATTTAAGTCATGAACACACAAAGATAGTGACTATCGTATTTGCTTGCGTATTATGATTCATCTAGCTAGGAATACTAACCTTGTTCGAAACCTATCTTGTTTGCTAATTAAAAGGTTATCATTTGAGCTAGATATATTCTAAATAGCTTTCTAGGTCTTGACTCACATTAATATATGTACTTAAACTAGGCCATATAGAAGAAGTCCTGTACTAGCTGGGATGATAAAAATCTGTTAATATTTTTGGGGTGTAGAAGCTGGGAGACAACAATTAATTTTCCATCGTGTAGGTAACTCTAAGCTAACACTTTATGGTAACTTTAATTAAATCAAGGTGTGACCCCTAGTTCCTTTATGCATTTACACATATAGAAACAAGTTGTTCCTGTGGCGTGTACCGATTCGTACAGTTCAGTACCAATAAGTCCGTACCGGAAAACCTGCCTCACTATGTCCTCACCCTAAGTCGTTTTTTACGATACACCGGGAAAAAAGGCAGCTAACTGGCATTCAATTCACGTCCCATCAAACACGCTATTTATTTTTACCTTATTAAAACGAATCTGATAATTATGAATATACATTAATGGGTACTTTAGATAAAACCTGTACAAAAAAATTCGTAGGAAGGTCATAATTAGAAGAACGAACTTGAAAATAAATATAACCAGTTCATATTAATGTTGTCTCTCTAAAAGTCCCTTCGATGATCGAAGTTTTGAATTAATTAACTGTATTGAATTATGTAAATGTATGTATCGAGTCTATTTAGCATAGTGGTTTTGTTTGTTTTACTCGGCCTTGCTTCTTATCTAATGCCCTTTGAACATAACATTTATGCTCAATGTGTTCAAAAAAGGAATCACGTAATATTATCCGTTTCGGGGCGTACAAATGATACACATATTTTATACGACCGGCTTCTGCTTGAGCACAGGCAAAAGTCAGTCATTAATCACTTACGTCCGCAACTGCGAAAATAATCATGCGAACACCTTTCATCAGAAATATCAAACCAAAGTGTTGTACATTATTTCCGAATACTCGAACATTTTCACGTAATATTGTCATTCTATATTTAATAAAATGACGTCACTTCCGCCCGTACATAGATATCTCGAATTCCATTTTATTAACACACAAAGGTGGTCATTTAATGCACTTGTAAGTTGTTGTTTCGTTCTATCACTCAACAGCGTTAAGCAATGCGGGCGTGGGAAGTGTCTGGATGGGTATCCTTCTAGATTGGCCCAGATATGTTGAGCCATCTTGAGAAAACCTGCTTATTTATAGAAATAGGTTATAGTATCAGTCAGTATACGACATCATTGATTACTGATTGTAGAGTTAAAACCGGGTTTGGAAATGACTAAAGACATTTCTTAGTTTGGTAGTAGATGTGTTATTTATCATTTGACTGCCCCGAACGGGATTAAGATCGTAAATGCATAATATGTTATTGTTTGCTCTTTTCTTTATCTTTCCTTTCCGTTTTCAGGGCGGTGGATGCTCATGAAAGGGAGAAAGCTTCGTCAGTCGTGGCAACAATGCTCAGCGTTGGATTGACCGTTGGTGCTGCTATAGGAATGCTCCTGGTGAGGTTGTTGTAAGTTTGTATGTTTATTAAAGTATATCAAAAATGCTTGTAATAGGTACTATCTACGAGTATACTTTAGATTTTTTGTAAACTACTGTTATAAAGATTATATTATGGAAAATAATAAGATGTACATCAAAAACACAGAAATGTTGAAACAAACGTATTTTGATGTGCAATTTGGTGTTATAAACCTTTATTATTATGCTTTAAATAGTTGGTAAATATTGAGTGTGAGTTTGTTGAACAAATATCAAAACTTTATTAAAAATAAGTTGTGACACATTAAAACATTTATGTCGTAAGCATAATAGATTCTTGCCATATATGTAATATTACGATGATACTAATAAAAGGCGTTAAGTGATTATATCATAGCATAAATTTATACTTATTATAAGTTTTTGTTAGATCTTGACGAATAAATGTGAATTAAGATACGTGTCTATATCTTGTATGCTACATTGATACTTAATATTCTGTTTTCTATATTCTGTATTCCGTTTTCTTTCTCAAGAAATACGCTCAAATTGGTTTGCCACAAATTTTGTTAATTTGTAAATTAACATATTATTTGTTCTATTAAGTAATGATAGGAATTTAGTTTACTGACTAAAGGTCAGTTTTATTAGATTGAAATGAAAGAATTTACGGGAACGAATTTTCTTTTCGCATTTTTATTATTCTCTGTCGTGCAACTTTCACTTTCTATACTTGACATATTCAGAGATTACTTTTATGTAGAGTCCTCTTGTAGGTACTTAAACATTCCATTTTTAATTGTGAATATATGTATAGGTTGTAAAGAAGTGTCCAAAGTTCATATCCAAATGTTACCCTTAGATTTTTACATTTTTTTTGTTGTGCTATTTGTATTTAGTAATTGTTTTATATTTTGTATTACACATTAACATTTGTGACTATTAACTCTTGTGAGATGGTCAGAGATTTAAGTGTCCATCTGCAAAGCTGCGGATTAAGTGATGCTATGACCACATGTTAACCAGATAGCCAGCAACTAACGTGGCAGGGGTCGGATTATACATTCTATATTATATTGTATATTTTTAATAAATGACTAGTTAAGTAGTAAAACTGGTATTTGCTCTTGATGTATGAAATATAGAACCGATCTCATTAGATGTAGTTGTATCGTATTTTAAATGGTTGACGCCTTCAGTGGGATAAAGTAATTTGCAATGTATTGAAAGTATATTGATACTTTGACTTATCAATTTATCAACATATTGATTGATGGAACAGAAAATTCATTTTAGTACAAAAGCAGAACAAGAAAAATATTTTGGTTTACTTTATTTTGTATACAAATCAAATTAAAAATTATGATATCGTTCATAATATCGATATATTAACTAGTTTACAATAATAACTCTATTATAGATATTATTGTACTCAGCATATGCAATGTACTTTGTTAATGAATTTAGTAGTTATAAGTCCGATTGTTTATGTTTAGTAAATAGCTAATCGATCAATTAACCTAATGTTTATCAGCAAATCTACAATGTATGCATGTTTAACATAAATTTTAAACTTTGTGATATGGAAGTATTGGAAAATAATAAATTAGTGCTAGAAATATTTTTATTACTTTTTTTTTATTCGTATAAAGGTTTTATATTATGCTCCCAAGTTGTTGTTACAAAGTTCTTCATGTACATATACAAGCTTTCTCAATGATATAACGACATAGCCGCGAAATGAATTTAAAATGTGCTGTGCTGAAAGCACTTATTATTCTCATTTTCGTTAGACTCTGGCACATTAGGTTCGTTACCTTATATGATTTGTTTTCAAAGTTCATGGAAATGAAAGAAGGAAAGAAAATACTTTATTCACTGCTTCAAATTACATTGACACAAACAATAAACATCAAGAATGAAAACTTTGATGCAATGAAAAGGTGCTACCTCAGTATACGATGCAGCTAGGCTGCATCACTGATCCTTCGGCAGCACCCGATTTGAATATAATTTATTTGTTCTTATGTAGGTGAATTACCTTATTTTATTAGAATAACATGGACAGTCGCTACCAATAGTAATACTTTATCACTTAACTCCAAAGACTCCTTACTATTTTTTGCTAATACGATACTATCATGGGATGCAATTCGTTCTAAACTAACTGATTCCTGCATTCTTATGATACTTTTCTGCACACTCTTCCAGTAAAGTGATTCTATGCTTGCCAGACACTGAAAACAAATATGTTCATATTAAATAAGTTCACGCCAGTTAATAATAACAAGTAAAAAAAACCACACAGAGCCGGTCTAAGGAGAGATAATTATCAGTTCAATATTTTTTTCTTATCCGTGGACAATATGAATTATGTGTATTTTGTTCACTTATTATTGCCTCATTCAAAAATAGTTATTTTTCGATTCTCGTAAATGTTAAAATACATATAGTTTTAAGAGATTCGCGATTTATACTCATGATTAATAATTAACGGGACTTATCGCGTAAGTTTATATATAATAAAATTACCTTTATTAACCCAACGTATCGGCTACGTTGCAGTAGCCATGGTCACGGGCAGACTTATATATAAACTTACGCGATAAGTCCCGTTAATTATTAATCAAAAATACATATAACTTACTTTTAGTGTTAAAACGTCTCTAATGAAATGATCTTCTTTCAACACGAACTTCAAGACATTTTTAACATATTTCCTGCCCTTTTCTTCATATTTATGTACATAACTATTCGTAGCAAGATATCCATTGATGTACCAAGATAATTTGATATTTGAGTATGATTGGTCGCATATACAAGTCGCTTTGATCTCATCGCCAATTTCGTAATGGTCTTTAATACCTTCTAAGGTTGGCGATTGTTTTGGTAAATCTGTAAAAGTATTTTTTTTTTGTAAATATATCTTCCTACAATAACTAAGATATTCATTAAATATAAAATTTATAGTTCTTTTTACAATTGTGTAGTGCAATTAAAATGATCACCAATATAACGATAAATTTCAAATGCATGAGGTTTGTCTCGGCGATGCCTATGATGCTCTAACACCCTCAGTGAGGTTTCGGAATCGATTATTTCGATTACTGTACCTGGTTTTTACCAGACACACTAAACACACACTAAACTAGTGATTCTCTGCTACTTGGACGCTGATTACATGATCTGAATACTATGTGCCCCTCACGTTTTTCGCCGCTGCACAATTGAGGCTATTTAAGATTGACGCTACATTATTATACACTCACCAACAACAACGAGGTCACTGTGTTTAGAGTCAGTATCGAAATAAGGCCGTTCACCAGACACTTCACACCCGTACCTTCCACTTGTCTCTGGTAGAGCCGGTGCTAAGCTCAAATTGATGGTAAGATCATTGTGATAGTAATCCTGGAATGATTTTATCGTTGCATTTAGTTTTACCGTTGTACATACACTTTAACCTACAGGTCAGCAGGTCACAACAGACTCACATGTTCAAGAGTGAAGTAGACAGAAATTGAAACTTAAACCTTAGGTTAAAGAAAACTTTCTCCGCCACCTAAGAAATACCATTGACAAATATCTGTAATATTGCAATGCAAACATTTATTCCTTTAAAATCATACTATTTCTTTATTTACCACTACCATTCAACTATTACACAATACCAAGTCCTGTCTAGCACAGGGACTGGGACGTTAAAAGTATGCTAACTAGCTGCCGTTCTTCCCGGCATGTTGTAGGGGGCGATTAAGGGACTAGGGATAAATCGAATATATTTGGCGATAGGCTAGGAACCTGTCACCAATATTCCGTTGCAACAACGCAACCTATTTAGATATATGTTTCCTAGGTTCTGTCCACCCTGAAAAGGAATAAAGGGCGTGAATTATATACGTTCTACGTTATTTACCTCGACAATGACTCCAGGAAGATCATATTGTCGATCACAGTGATGCCCTTTTGGTAAGTGTCGGAAAAATTCGTTACCGTCTTTGTACCACTTGACGGCATAAAGTACGTCTTCAGGGTTCAGGACCCATTGACATGAAACTTCGAACCGTTTTCCTAGTATTACATGAGTCGGCACTGATAACTCTAGAAGTTTCAAACTGCTACATTTTCCTACAATTAGTTAAAAGATTCAATTATTTTGAAATATGACGTTGCTAATTTCGAACGTAAATAGCACAGTAACTTGTTCTATTTCTTTCTGGCATAGGTACAGCGATTACAGTCAGGTCTTAAGTATCTACCTAAATCGACCAGAAGAGATCAACATTACGAGGTGCGAATCCATAATCTATTCAGAACAATTTTATTTATAGGATGTCACTTAATAAAACTCACTTAAAGTTAACAACCACTAAGATATTTATCACCCCCAACATTTCTTAATTTTTATATACAAAAGATAACTTATGTTAACATGTGACCTGGGTATCATATTATGCATTATCAAAATTACTATTAAAAATAATGTTTAGTGAAAATTTTACTATCTTTAATCTAAATTATACTATAATCTATATTATAGATTTACGATATTAATAATATAGAAACTTGCCCATAAAAAACATAAACAGGAATATTACCAGCAATTCCATCATTCATCAATTTCGCTTGTATAATGTTGCTGCATTATCATCATAATTATTAAAACCTGTAAAAAGACACAGTGCATAATTAGTATAACGGCTGATTGATTACCAAATAGTAAATTATAATATTACCCACCTATCTACGGTACATATACTAGGACCTATATATATGTACCTATTCGGAAAGTCTGAGCGAAACGACGTGAGGTCATATTTAGTGACTGAAAATGACGATTCTACGTGATGAATTCATCACCTATTATTTGGTAGGAGATATAAATAATTTAGAGCTCTGCTAGGATAACTGTAGTCTCTCTAAAATCGAACCCCTTGGATAAATTTTTTTGTTATATTTCAAACGTGTATTTACGTATGCATTCACGCCACTAAAACCGTTTCGGGGTGGGCAGAAACTCGGTCCCATTTAGAATGAATATTGGTAATGTGATGAAATTAGGCATATTGCTAGCCCATCACCTAATAGATTGTATTTACCTTAGTCGCCTCCTAATTCTCGTCGAGAAGAGCGCCAACTAGTTTCTTTAATTCCATAATTGCTTTTAGTTGCTAATTAATTTTTTAAACTCACCGAGAAACCACGGATACACGTCTGTTTTGACCGGAACAAAATTAGCAAGTGCTGCCAATGTGCGGTCAGCATTATATTTATTACTTGAAAAGTCCTTTCTCAGAACTTGTTTGCACCGAGCTTTTTATAAACGAGAATGTACGCTGCACACGTCCTATCCTTACTTTTTCATCCAATATAGAATATCCATATAGATGGAAAATGGTTCCACTAGCCCTATAGCTTCAGCCCTTTACCCCTTTAGTTGACAAAATCGATGACTTATCGGAAAGAACGGTATCTAGTTAGCATTATTTTTAACTCCCAGCTAGCTAGAGAAGAGTGTAGAAGTAGTAATACTATGGACAATTGTTTTATGTCACAGAGAGCTTGGCGACAGTCTAGACATATTTATACTATGTCTGATTATAACTTACTTCACTTGATGATGCACTCCATGAATGCACTTTATACCACTGATGCCTGATGGAGCATTTTTCATACCCTAAATTATATTATCTGTGCTCTAATTATGAAAAATGCAAAATATCACCGTTACTGCGAATGAAAAAATCGTGTGGCGTATGAATGTCCAAAATATCTTTTAAGATAAACTTTAATAGCCGTTTTAAGAGATTTATAATTCAACGCATCCATCTTAGACTTTATCACACAGATTAATACGCTTAATTTAAAATGTGTTATATCAAAGCTTGGGAGCGCATAAGAAAAATAGCCTCTTCTGCTTTTAAATTACGATTTACACGATAACGCACTCCGCTTGACTTCCAAATTTAGTAATGCGAAGAAAGTTGCCGAGAGTGTGATAATTTTGTTTTGAACTTGTTAGAATAATAAACTTCCGAATAATTTCAGCCCCGTTTTTCTCCATTTTATCGTATAGTGGTGCAGAGGTTAAAATATGATAAGAATCAATGGAATGGCTGGGGCGAGGGTATATTAGCATTGTATTTGGTTCATGGTAATCATCCTCGTACAAAATTCTTTCAAAAATAAGTGATCGGTATCATGTCTCCAAGTTATTGATGATCATCCAGCATTTAGGGGTATACTTAAACTTTAATGTAAAGTATGTTAATTCTTAGCTAAATTTAAGATAGATTTAAGATAATATATCTCTATCATATCGGAGATAAACAATCGAACCTTGACAAGAATAATATCCGATGTAGCTACTTTTAGAAATTGAAAAAGCTCTACGTCAAAAATGTCCAGACAAACAGGCATTTCAACACATAATTATCATCTAAATAACTATAATGTGCCATTGAATTAAATAGTTCATCCGCCAGTGAATTACATTGTTTTAAGGTGACGACGTTGTCTAATGGTTTGCAAGCAATTCCCCGATTATCATTCTGCTGGAATATGACGCATTTGACGAATGAAGAGTCTTTGTATAAACCCCCCTTGGCCACTTGGAGTGCATTGGGGCTGGCGAAAGGACCTGAGGTACGTATTTTTTTCTCCTTCAAAAGAAAAAGTTCAATAATAATTTTAAGGCATTATTACGCTAATTTAATGTAGGTACATCGCGATTTTGCATCCACGAACACTACGTAGACGATTTTGGACGACCTCCGTGGCGCGATTAGTGAACTACCTGAACGCGAAACGAGAGGTCTCGGGTTTGATTCCCGGTGGAGGCAGGGTTAAGAACTACGCTTTTCTTCTGCTTTCCAGTCTGGTTGTTGATTATATATGTGTAATCGTTCGCGCAACAAAGCTTATCAGAAGTGTTTAAAGGATTGATAATAATAATTTTAGCATTTATATTGTTCATGAGACTAGGTGACTTTCGAAATACATAAAAATAAAATTATGTTAGAAATTTCAGTGCTATACAAAATTACACTTAATAGTTTATTATCTACAGGTATTATTAACTGGCTTTTTTATGAAATCTATCGAATGTTCTAATAAGAAACTGATATCTATATGTAAAAAAGTAGGAAAAAAAGAAACTGATAAATGTGAAAACAGCAGTAGGTAATGGGCAATTGAATTACATTCCTCATGCCATAGCAATACATTTGAACTTCACTCCAGGATGTCACGAGCACGCATGTCACTGGTTCTTCTCATCGCGACATCCAGCACACTTCTGCCATCTATCGCTGAAGCAGCTTCCAGGTGTAAGCTGCGCCACTACTCTCATAGAGCGATGCAGGTGGATTTCAATGGGCGACGTTGCTGGGATGATATTAATATTCTTTCCTGCTCGGGATTTTGTTTGTCGTATGAGGTTCGTATCACTAGCGTTGTTTATGCATAAATTATGCATTTACATTAACGTACCTATATTTCAGGGCGAAAATTACCTTGAAGATATAATCTCTTCCAAGCCATTTATAGCAGAATAATTTGGGTCGTGTTGCATTCATATAGCATCTTGGTGAAAGGTTGCTAGCCCATCCATTGATCCATAATCCCTTGGTGCGTTCTAGTAGCCACCTCTTACGATATGCTGGGTTCAATGGCAGTTAGGAAGTACGAATTTTTTTTAAATTAACGGAGTTATTTCAGTTGCCATGGCAACTTGAAGCCTTAAAGGTCATTCATAGATTTCAGACTGGCAGTTTCCATACAAGGAATCACACCACCCAGTTTGTGTTCACGCGGAGAGAAGGCATGCGTCAGTGAGGCTCAAGAATTGTGATCCCAATGTGGAGCCAGGGACTGAAATCTATCATTATGTGGAACCCAGTGGATGTAAATGTCAGGTACAAGATTTAAACTAATAAATAATTAAGTTGTGGTGTGTCTTAGGTTAGCTTATTCATTCAAAATTTCACTAGCGTTATCCATTTCACTAAGGTCACCTTAAGTTAAACGAACATAAAAGTATACGAAATTATTTTCTACGATAATTTGTCTTACGAATCCCACCATTTATGATAGCAAGCCGTCCAACTTAACAAATAATGAACTTCATTATGATATACCGCCGATTATTCATTCCCTGTCCCGATTAATAAGCAGTTTCTCACTAACATCGATGCTCGACATATACTTTTAACGACATAAACTTATATAGAAATATTATTGTAACAAGTAAATTCTTGTTCCATAGATTTGTTCGTCTGAAGACACCAGCTGCGAGTGGCTGCCACCAGATACATCGCTACTCGGTGGAATCATACTTAAGGAGGAATTATTGGAAGAAGAGCTGGATTAGCTAGTATTTTTAGTGTTCATGTTATTCTTATCTTTACTTTGTTACAACAGTGTCTTCCTACTTAATTAAAACAGAATGTTGAAGTTGGTGCCAATAATTCTTTTATTTACCATCGTTTGTGAGGATGCATATTTTATAATTCGTTTTAAATACTCAGTCTCGTTCTCTAGTCTCGTAGAGGTTGAAGCACGACCAAATATTTTATAATTGTTATAATTGCTTGGCAAATATTACAGGGCGATGGTGCTTTACTTTTATGACATAATAAATAATGGACATGGCACAAAATGTATTTTATAAGGCAAATCCCAAACATTGGTGATCCCTAAATATATAAATAAATTATAATCAGCATGCAAAAGCTTATATCCATCATCGTTAGAGATCCCGCCACATAAGGTGGCAGTTGGAGGCGTCGCCACAGTCGCGTAATTCAGTGTTACCAGTAAACACGCCAAAACTAGCACTCACTGTGCCATACGGCTCGATACATTATAGGTTTCATTTGTAACGGTCTTTGGTTGCAGAGCTATAAACTCAAATAAAACAAATTAATATATCAAAGTCAAAATATGTTTATTAAACTATTTCAAACATGATTCATAATTAACGGGACTTATCCTTCTTATTATATATTACATATATTATGTGTTCCTTCACTCTGTCCGCAATAGACCGTTTAGTCTGTCCGACGTAGGATTTCCCTCGGCTGCAATCAATCTTATATACACCCTTATATCTTATATCATGAGTATAAATCGCGAATCTCTTAAAACTATTATTTCAAACATGGCACTGAGCATTGTCTTTACATATTTTTTACCGAGGTTAGATCAGCGGAGACCCTAGCTTGGAGAAGAACTAACAAGAAACTCCGGAAATCAATTTATTATAATCACCCTTAACAAACATAAAAATTACAAAGAGTGGGCAAAAAACACAACGCTGGTAATACTAAATTTACCTTTCATACAAAATAACACGCAATGGCGGTAACGTCAAATTTAGTTCCAAGTTTGGCTACTGCCACCTTATGTGGCGGGATCTCTAAAGCAAGCATCTGACTGTCTCAGTTTACTCTATGGTTTGTGTAGTTTTTCAAGTTAATGTAGTCTATGGTCTAATACTTGTCACAGCTTCTGTCTTGTCAAATATGTAGATAGAGTACCCGCCACATAAGGTGGCAGTAGCCAAACTTGGAACTAAATTTGACGTTTCCGCCATTGCGTGTTATTTTGTATGAAAGGTAAATTTAGTATTACCAGCGTTGTGTTTTTTGCCCACTCTTTGTATTTTTTATGTTTGTTAAGGGTGATTATAATAAATTGATTTCTGGAGTTTCTTGTTAGTTCTTCTCCAAGGGTCTCCGCTGAACTTCTTCTTCTCAATCGTTACGCTCTTATCAGAGCGGTCGTGGTCTTCATGACGTGGCATCTTGAGCAGCCGAAATGGTTGGTGAACTAACCTCGGTAAAAATATGTAAAGACAATGCTCAGTGCCATGTTTGAAATAGTTTTTTTACATACATACATACACATCACGCCTGATTCGCTGTAGAGGGGTAGGCAGAGATCACGGATCCCCATTTGTCCCGATCCTGACAGACCACTTTCGCTTCATTGACATTCATACATTCTCTAATACACTCTCGGCGGTTATAGGTACTCCTAACGTCACCTTTTTTCAATATAGCGTCTATCTGACTGTTACATATATGTCTTATTAGGCCGGCCCCTACGTAACCGCCCTTTCACTTCACTCATATATATTCCTTTTGTCAATATATAGTTTTTTTAATTTGTACTTAGATCATAAAATAACTTTCAAAGAGAGCTTATGATAGGGCCTATTTTGAATAAAAATATTTTGACTTTTGACTTTGGTATATTAATTTGTTTTATTTGAGTTTATAGCTCTGCAACCAAAGATCGTTACAAATGAAACCTCAATATAATGTATCGAGCCGTATGGCACAGTGAGTGCTAGTTTTGGCGTGTTTACTGGCAACACTGGATTACGCGACTGTGGCGACGCCTCCAACTGCCACCTTATGTGGCGGGTACTCTAGGTATTGATGCATAAGATTCCTTGTTTAGTTATGTTGTGTGTGTTTTCATGAATTGAGCGAAGTCTCGAGGACGCTGTAGCGTTTTTGCTCGGATATTTGAATAGTAACCTTGTTGGTGACAGTATTGAATAATAGTGTAAGTGAGATTCCTGAGAGAAATGGTTTGAATAGGCAATAATATTGTAATTACAATGATGTTAAGTGTATTGCCTGTGTTTATTTTGCTAGTTTCTTTTCGTGAAAGTCATTCTTCTGTTTTGAATAAAACTGATGGAATTTCCTACGTAAAACAAAGCTCGCCCGAGAAAAAAGTATGGAACATAACACTTGACATTTCCTTTACGAAAACCTTGCCGCCTTTAGTGAAGAGACCTATAGGATCTGACTGGAGAGTTAAATGCGAGGCCTCTATAAGTCTCACTAAAGTTCAGCTTTATACTAAAAATAAGGATAAAAAAGAAAATACTCTTCAAAATCCACCAAAACATATACTACCGCGTCTAATTGAAAATGTTAAAGTTAATTGGCTTAAAAATGGTAAGATTTTGAAGGATGATGCCCGTGTGAAAACGGTAAGCAAAACCGATAATGCCACTATTGTCACAGTCCTGAGAATCAAAAACATTACATTGTTGGATGAAGGTAATTATACATGTTCTGTGGAACAAAACTATAAAAAGACACAAACTACTCGCCTGGAAGTAATACAAGAAGAACCAGTTAATTTTGAAGTACCAACCTTTGCATCTTTGTATCCAGATTCTGCAAATCTAACTCAACCTGATAATATAACATCCACAGAAGTAACAAAACTTTTTTCTGTCCCTAAGCCTTTAGAGCCAATGTGTCAGGAATATGTAGGAAAAGTCTGCAGTTCACATTTAAAGGGACATTTTGTATACATTCCCTATGACACAACCCAAACCACTCTCGAAGATAAACTTGCCAGGGCGTTACAAGTGACCAATTATTCCAGAGAAATAAGAAGCAATTGCAGAGACTATGCTCTACCAAGTTTGTGTTACTCAACATTCCCAATATGTAGGGATCCGCTTAGTGCTAATGAGAATTTCATGAAGAATGCAAAAGAATTTATAATGAAAGAACAATCTCTTAATGGGGAGTCCAGTTTAAACAATGGCTTAGATTCTGATAGCATTGGAATATCACCTAGTCCAAAAGCAAATGAACTGTTCAATTTTAGATTCAATTCCACCTTACTGAGGAGAGTGTGTAAAAAAGATTGTGAAATAATAGAGAATGAGTTATGCCAGCTAGAGTATGCTATTGCCAAAAGACATCCTCACATAGGGATGGCATTAACATTAGAAGATTGCCAGAAACTGCCAGATAATGATCCTGAATGCATTAAAATAGGTCTGGGTGCTCTCATGGTATCTGATGACGAGTGCTACTGGGAAGATGGAAATCGATACCTAGGCAAGATTGATGTATCTGAGTCAGGGATCCCATGCATAGAATGGTCCAAACAACTTATAGTGAGGCCATCTGACTACCCTGAACTAGCTGGAAGACACAGTTACTGTAGAAACCCTGGCGGTCTAGAGGCTCAGCCATGGTGCATCATAGAAAAGGATGGTAAGAAAGAAAAGCAATACTGTGACATACCTCAATGCGCTCAAAGAGTTTGGATCTATATTATTTTAATATTCTTATTGCTAACAATCTTGATTATAAGCTTCATAGTGTGTCTGTGTCAAAGGAATAGACGCAAGAACAATATGGCTAACATAAGAGATATAAATCCACCTAATGCAGACAAAAATATTTATGGTAACTCTCGAATGAACTCACCAATAGAAATGAGTGAGCTACTCAACAATCAGGGTGGTAGTATGCAGCCTCACTTATCATCTAAACCTCGCGGTAATGCTGCGTTGACAGTTCCCCAATATTCACTATCACAAATCAAATTTCTTGAAGAATTAGGCGAAGGGGCGTTTGGTAAAGTGTACAAGGGCGCTGTTAAAGTTGGTGGAGAAACATTGTATGTGGCAGTTAAAGCTTTGAAAGAGAATGCTTCACTTAAAACCAAGGCAGATTTTCGCAGAGAAATAGACTTGATATCTGAATTGAAGCATGACAATATAGTCTGTATCATTGGTGTGGCTTTGAAAGAAGAACCGTTGTGTATGCTGTTTGAATTCATGGCTCGAGGGGACCTGCATGAGTTCTTAATGGGCAGGGCTCCGCCAGCAGGAAAAGGTTTACCAGCTATGAGGTTATTGACTATATCTCACAATATAGCTTCAGGAATGAACTATCTTGCCTCTCACCATTATGTGCACAGAGACTTGGCTGCAAGAAATTGCCTAGTCTCTGATGATTTTGTTGTCAAAATCTCAGACTTTGGACTATCAAGAGACATTTACAGCTCTGATTACTATAGGGTAAGTTAATGAGATTTTTTATTTAGCAATAATTGTAACCCATTCTTTTGATCATCTTGTGCTAAGAGACTATAGTGGGTTTAGAATATGGAAGAAAGTACTTTTTTATTAATGTTCTAAATTGAATAGTATCTAAGTGTTTTAATTCACAGCATCTCATAGGAGGTGATCAAAACAGTAATTGATTTATGAATGTGATTTGAATGTCATAGTGATTGTGTATATTGAATATTTACTGTTTCACAGGTCCAATCCAAAAGCTTGCTTCCAGTAAGATGGATGCCTCCAGAATCAATACTGTATGGCAAATTCACCTCAGAGAGTGATATATGGTCATATGGAGTCGTTTTATGGGAGATCTACAGTTATGGACTACAGCCATATTATGGGTAAATATTATTACTTAGAGCTCTTCAAAGTTTTTATGATCATGTTAAAATTCTGTATGAAACAATTTGTGTCTTTTTACAAATTTGAAATGAAGAACTCTAATTTTCGCAATTTTGATGACTAAGGTATTTTATAAGGTTATGATTGCAAAATGTTTGTCGAAACTAAATTCTTTCTTAGTTAAAGTTTAGTCATACAAATCACATTTCTGAAAATGGTTTATTGAAGATATATCTCACATATGAGATTATCGTTTTACACGGCGATACAGATTGTCCTATCCCAGTAGCAAATACAGGCGTGAATATATCATGTATGTGATTGTATTAATATCTTCTGAATTTAAAAAAGACAGTAAAGGAAAATTACCGATAATAACATGTCAACACGACATTAATTAAAATCTATTTCATGCAAGATTGAACATTGGCTCGACAATATTGTTATTATTAGAAACGAGGGTGAAAGCAGGTACTTCTCGTGAATAAACACGATGATTATACAAAGATAAATTGAATGATTATGCGTTACAACACGCTTATATTATAAACACAGAGACGGAACATTTTTCTCAACGAGAACAGACATAAAGCAAAATATTTTCATTATGTAATTGAATACAATGACAATATTTACGCTATGAGCATCCCGCGCTAGATGTGACGTAAATTGAATTAACAACACATTCTTCTCGGTATGTCGTAGGGTTATACAGAGCTAGAGGTCAATGTAAGCTAGAGATCGATGTTGCTAACATGATATTAATATATAAAAATAACCATCCCTTAATTAATGCTTGAAGTGCCTAGAGATATTGTAGGTTCTACCGATCTCGAAAGCCATTAAAACATTTATAATTCGTCGTATGTATGAGTGATAATAAAGTTGATTAGATGTTGTTGATGCATGATCATGTATACAGGTTTTCTTGACGAATTTTAAGTCACGTATGCTATGAAGGTTAGCCAGTCTCTCGAGCATTGAAATCTCCAGCCTCACAGAAATTACTTTTATTTTATACTCAATACTCACGCCCGTCTCTCTAAATATGAATAAGTACAGATCACAAGACCGTATCTTTGCCGATCTTGACTTCCCATTTTCATTTATATCATATGTTAACGTTTCGATTTACCTAACGGGATAGGCATAAACAATCGATCGCCACCTTGAACGATCTGATAAATTTCTTGCTTCACTCACACGCTCCTTCTCATACATGCTCTTCTGTTCCTCAAGACAAGCCCACCCGCTTTGAGAAGAATGTCTCCAATTTGATCATACATACATGCACATCACGCCTGATTCCCTGTAGAGGGGCAGGCAGAGATCACGGATCCCCATTTGTGCCGATCCTGACAGACCATTTTCGCTTCATTGACACTCATACATCTTCGCATACACACTCGGCGGTATTATTATTATTGTTCTTCCAATTTGATCAGTATATTATTTAGTTAAAACTGTCATATTATTAACAGGTACAGCAACCAGGAAGTGATAGAAATGGTGAGAGGCGGTGAACAGTTATCGGCCCCCGCTGTGTGCCCTCCAGGCATGTACGCGCTGATGAAGGACTGCTGGAGGCACACGCCGCACAAGAGGCCCAAGTTCGATGAGATCGTTGCCAGGTAAGGCTATATATTCACGGATTTTAATTTAACGGGGTGAATAGAACGTCTAAAAATCGAACGAGTCTAAAAATCTGGTAGGTTATATTTAGATTAATATTATAGCTCATGGTTTAATAATTTCTCCTTAATAGACTTTACATATAGAGAGGAACGGCAGCTAGTTAGCATTCAATTAAGGACCAGATTTGTATGGGACTTTGATATTAGTACGTGGTTGTAAGATCTTTATCTGATGTGAGGAAATGGTTAAGCAATGAGCTTATTAGATATCTTAGTAATAGATTGCATAATTGTATATATTGATAATAAAACGGATAATGCTAGATCTACCTATAACCGTCGAATGTGTATTGATGTGAATGAAGCGAAAGTGGTTTTCCAGGAACCTTTTGAAGGAAGGGAAAAATGGTAGTCCGTGATTTTTGTCTACTCCTCTGTAGGGTTCTGTAATGTTTATGTATGTAATTATTGATGCGAGATTATTATTATTTTATGTGCTGCAATGAGAGACGGGGATATATTTCCGTAGTGCGCAGAAACTAATATTACACCAACGAAATAATATGATCTGTTTTACTTAAGCTCGTTAGTCATTTCTATGTTGGTACAGAACTTTTTAATTCATGCGCATAACTTCCACTAAATGAGTTCAACAGAGGTTTAGCGTATTGGTAGGCCATTTTGCCTTCCAAGTATTTAGTATTCCTTATTCATAGAATAATCATGGGTCGAGGAAAAAATGTAGCATCATCTAAATACTTGTTTTCTTGATCCAAGTAAATTGCGTGTAAGATGCAAGTTTATGTATCAGCGGGTGTACTTGCATACAAGAGTGACGTCATCAATTTACGCAAACACTTGTATAATGGAACCGTGGCTTAAAACAATGAAAGTTCCATTTTAGTATCATACGATATGAATATGATACATACATACACATCACGCCTGTTTCCCTGTAGAGGGGTAGGCAGAGATCACGGATCCCTATTTGTTCCGATGCTGTCAGACCACTTTCGCTTCATTGACACTCATAAAATTTCTCATACACACTCGGCGGTTATAGGTACTCCTAACATCACCCTTTTTCAATATATTATACTTATGATATTCGTGTATAATGCCAGCAAATTTTCATCCATATCACATCATCACCCACATTTTACAGTAATCATAGCAGGTTTAACATATATCAAATACCAAATGTTTTTTGCAGACTACAAACGTGGATCGACATGGGTGGTTGTCCAGAAAAGGCGTCTTCCGAAGCTGGCAGTACTTGTGGCCATAGATCCGATTTCCAAGAAAGAATACCTCTTATTCCGGGACACTTCGCCTCTAACGGGTCCCTTACTACAGGTAGCTTGAAAAAGTTTAGCGTTAAGGCGGATGATTGTAGATCTGTGTGCAGTGAAGCACCGCCCTTAGCCCCGAAGAAAAAGAATAGTTCAGGCTCTCTAATCGATAGTGATAGGGCTAAAGAAACGGTGGTAAGGATACCTAATACACAGTTCGGGAATGAAATCTGATAAAGTGCATTTTTTTGTCTTGTATGTAATATTTGTATCAATTATTTGCGATAATTAAAACTGTCTGAATTATTACTTGTGATTAAAAAGTCGATAATCGAAAATTGAGGGGGCGTTATAATAAGAAGTGCATTTGACGTAATAGACTTACAAATTAAGTCGTACTTAAATGGAATAAGGGTGTTATGCCGGGATTCTAAGTTTTGAGGATAATGGGTTATGGATGAGTGTGATTCTTTTGTTCTTTTATCTTTAATCGAAAACTCATGGATAAGTATTGAAAAATCATACTTAATCAACATTTAGCATTTTGAAGCATTGTTGAATATGGCATTTTGCAAGAATAAATAACATTTAACCCATAATTCCCAAAATGGATACCTTCGTTATATATCGTCGAATCTCGCTGCATACATTTAAATCTTTGGATGTGAATTTAGTTAATTTTAACGTAAGATACGTAAAAAGTGAATTCAATAATAATTGTAATTTGTAGCTGTTTATGTCCTATTGTAAGTGTAAATACTAATTCTTCGTTATCACAACATTCATTATTAGATAAGGATCTTTTTCACGTACTTAATTTAAGTACACGTAAGCATTATACCAAGTTCTATAGTCTGATTTTTATTAACTTTTCCGATTGGATATATCGGAGAAACAAAAAAAAAATTTAACAAATTACTGTAATGGAAGTTTATTCAACGTTTGGTTTGTACTTTTATTCCTAATCGGTATTACTTAATACATTTATAGGAAAACTAATTTGCCTACACACACTTCATTTATAGTTCCTAATTTGTTTAGTTTTTCAATAACCTGTATGAATTATAAGCATTTTTCTACAATGTTAAATGTTAGGTTTAGTTTATATTGGTTAGTATCATAAGGTAATCATAATTATTCGAAACTAGTGTTTTCCTTTTCATGGGGTGGTTTCGAAAAATACAATTTTTGAAAACATTAGCATTTATGATTTTATATACCACTACGCATTATTAGAATGTGCATTTACAGTTTTTAATTAAATTATTTAACTTTTGTTATTACTTAAGCAAATTTTATTATTTAATCTTACTGTTTTTAGATAAACATTCTTATTGTATCCATAATGACATTCTTGAATAAAATAAAACTCCTCAATGTTTATTTTATGCATTATTGTTCTGATACAGTTATTGTTCTAGAAGTAAGTTGTACTTGTAGCAAGGAACATAGGCCTATATTTTTATAATATTTAGCATTTCCGTACGGTATGAAACGAAAACAATCACAAAAAACGTTTGTTTATTTAATGGATATTCTTTTCCGCACTTTCTTGTTTTCACAGTAAACAACATAAAGACAATAGTTTGAGATATGTCTAGTGCGATTTTTACCTTAAAGTTGGAGTAATTGTAATGTTATTGTACCTGTGCGATGTAGGTAAATTTTAAGTATTGTTAAGGTCCATATATACTAAATTCATGTCTCGATACCGTGTAATTGTTTGTTTGAAGTCAGTGATTACTTTCATTTGTGAAAGACATTTGGGGCGAACTGAGTTCACTCTTGTGGTGTAAGATATTCTTTATAAATTTCAAGTGACAGCTGTACTAAATAAGTAAATGTACTAGTATTGTATTAGACCTTATTTTCGCGAGGTTTGTATTGAAACCAGGACTGATGTTGTATGTATGTGTAGAGACATGAAAGTAGATCCCTAGAGTAAGTTTTGTAAGGAAACATTCTTAATAGTATTTGTACTTTGATACCGTATTGTGTAACGCACTTTCTACTTACCACCTTGCCAAAGACTTTTTTGTATGTGATATTTTATTTTCCACCTTTTGTACTATAAGTTTATTTATTAAAACGACTTATTATTTATAAAGAGTTTCATTTAATATTACCTCTATTGTCATACGTATAAGATAGTGAATATCTCCATAATAATATTGCATTCATTGCTGGCTATCATAAAAGTAGCACCTTGTACTTAAGTAAAATAATATAAACTAAATATTTGGGTACATTTTTCAAACTTATGTATCAATAGTATTATTTACATCAGTATTTTTAATTGGAATTCTATCAGATACAATACCAAATAGTATCTAACTACCCCCTTTAGGATCTGCCTCTACAGCATTCCTTTTAACAACTAAATCCATCCCGTGGACTCTCATATGCACCTTGAGATTGTAATTGCTCTTGAAAGCTTTACTGCACAACTTGCACGGATATGGACGCTCATCTGAAAATAAGAACGTTAATAACTAAAAGTATGTAAAATCTATATTGCGTATAGACATGCTTTAGGACATGCTTTTTTTTTGGGGTAATCCAAACTTTAGATGACCGCTACTACACACTACTACGAAGGTCTTAAACAAAGTCTTAAGCCCAATTTTCACAAAACATTGAGCACCTAACGTAACAGATACATTTTCAATTCCGGCAGATTTTCTTACGATGTTATTCATCACCTAGGAGTTTTTGCAATTATCGTTACTTATTTATATTCTTTTAGGGTAACCAACAAGGATATCGCAACTCATAATAAAAAAACATTTATTTAAAAACAAAAAACGCATTCACGATCATTAACCCTTGCGGGGTAGTCAGAGGTTCAGGTTTCCATCTCTGCAATTGCGAAGGTAGTAATTCTATGGACACCTCGAACCCACGTGTTGACCAGATAGTACTCAATGTGACAGGTGGTCAGCCATGTCGCCATTTACAAGCACTAACTATTACCTGTTCGACGAACAGATAGGTTTCCTCACGATGTTTTCCCTCACCGTATAATTCGATGTATTTCGTAAATGGGTTATTATTACGAAAATGTACATAGAAATTCATTAAACTTCATTTCCATTGGTACATGGCATAGGCCACCACTATGTGCAAATTTACTTACTGTACCAATTAGTATTGTTAAATAACCACTATAAAACACTAACCAGTATGAACCCTCCTATGTTTATGCAGCGACGCAGCCGTATAGAACCTCATGTCGCACACCTCACAAGCCTTGGTCTTCTGCCCGTCGTGCCTGTTGAGGTGGCACTTGAGGCCGCTCGCCGTGAGGAAGGACTGCGGACACCGGTCGCACTCGTACTTCTTGCCTTTATGTTGAGCTCGGTGTCTATGTACCTAGATAAAAAGGATTAAGGGAATTATTAAATAATTATTATTAAATTAGTAAATTTAATAAATAATTTGAGCGATGGGCTACCCATCTGTTACAAATGTCCCATATGATATTACATTACTAGCGACCCGGTCCGGCTTCGCGCGGGTATAAAATATATAGCCTACTCCACTATTTAAAGGATGTTATAATACATATAAACCTTTCTCTTGAATCACTCTATCTATTAAAAAAACCGCATCAAAATCCGTTGCGTTGTTTCAAAGATTTAAGCATACAAAGGGACATAGGGACAAAGAAAGCGACTTTGTTTTATACTATGTAGTGATATACATATTATATTACAATCTCAATATTTATGCTAAAGAGTTACTTTGGAGATATTATCACAAAGTACAGTCAATTACGAAAGTGATTAGAACACGTGAATGTATATGTATGTAATAAATAATAATATAAGGATACTGTCACATTAGTTGAAGTAGCTGGTTGGGGCTCTAAGTAAGTAAATAAGTTTATTGTTGAGTCGTATAAGGTTCTTTTACTATATAAAACTACACTACTACTATAGAAAGCTACATATCCCGTACCAGTCGAGGAAAACATGGAACGCTGACTATCTGCCTTCTTTTCTAGGTTGCAAAGAGAACCGACTAAAGAGAATTGAATCAATCTGCCAACAATATTCCTTTACATTGTCAGGACAACCTCGATAGTAATGCCATAAAATAAGTCACAAGAAATACATTGATTCAGTCTTCAATTACGATACCATTCGTATATATTTACATAATTATACAAATAAAAATGTACACAAGGGTAATAATATGTATGTCGTATGGCATATAGATACATACTTGTTTTATATTTAGACCAGACTTGCCGCAGTCACTACATACGTATTCCGTGCATTTATGCTCTTGAAATTCCTCCGCCGTTCTTAATCTCACCTTGCACACTTTGCAAATGAACCTGCCTATACCGTGCTTCAAGCTTTGGTGATTCTGCAACAACAATATGTGAGTTAATAACTTTTATAGTTACAAAGAACCTTCACTCACAGTTAGCCTGTTGATAAGTTAAAAATATGGACTTTTCACAAAAATACCTAAGAAATACCCTAATTCATTATCATTACGCGTATTTTAATCCCTTTCGGGGTAGATAGCAGCCGATACTATTGGGGTTGTGATGATAATTGGAATATTGGCGAAAAGTTGCTATTCCATCGCCTAATAGATTCCAATGAACTCTAGTCCTTTAGTCACCTTTTACATCATGCTGGTAAGAATTGCAGCTGGTTGGCAGTATATTATCGTTCCAGATAACACAGCGCGTTAAATATGTGCAAAGAACCCCAAAGAAAAAGAAGGTATATTCAATTCTTCAGTCACGAATGTTAGTTCAGTATCACATTAAAATCGATAAGATAATAATCATCACAGAATATAACGTAGAACTTACTTCAAATAACGATTTATGTCTGCAAGTATAGTCGCAATGTTGACATTTGAAGTTATCGGCATTCCCGTGTACGTATAGTCTATGCGCTCTTGCAGTTGCTCTGTTTTTAAGTCTGTAAAACGAATACAAGTTTTATTATGTTTTTCAAGTTTTGGTCTCAATGTATAACAGGATACGGCTGGATGACCACCTTGGAAAATGAATCAGAAGATGTTAGTTTCAAAGAGAGTTAACATACATATCATGATTAACAGTTCTAACTTTATATGTATAACAAACTTGCATTACATCAGCTAGCATAGCTTAAAACAAGTGTAATTGTTACTATATTATTATTACACATCAACAAGATTGAGAGTGTTTATGAGTGTCAATTAAACGAAAGTGGTCTCTCAGAATTGGGATAAATGGGAATCCGTGATCTCTGCCAACCCTACAGGGAAACGGGCGTAATGTGTATGTATGTACATAAATAACGAATCTACTTACATTTTATGACACAATGGACACTCATATCTTTTAGGGTTGTGCACTGAATGAATATGCTTCCGTAACTTCGCGTAGCTACTAAATACATTGTTACATTCATTGCAGCTAAGACCTGGAAACTATATAAAGAAATTACAGTTAACTTGAACATACATACACTTTTAACACCATTATCGCTTGCAAAGTAGACAGGGTCTTTTTAAGAAACTGCGTAATTTATTTTTTGGATACTATGAAATGTGTGCCATGCCATGAAGGCAAAGTTGTGGTTGTAGGTCAAAAATATACATGCTACAGAATAAAATAAACTAAATATACGGACTTTTCCGATACACGTTCTTACGTTTTTCACTACTCCCTGAACAACAACTCAAACATTATAATGAAACATATTGTAAAAACCAACCATTTTCTCATAATGCTTTTCATAGTAATGCTGTTCCAGTCCTTTATCCCTCGAATACATTTTAAAGCACAGGTGACAGAAAGCCTTCTTATCAGGAACATGGTTAATTCTGTGCGATATCATTTGAGGCCATGTAGATGTCACTAGTAGGCATATCTTACATTGAGTCTCTTTAATGTGTACTTTTTCTAAATGACTTGACAATGCATCTTTTTCTTCATAGTGGTTTAAACAAAGGCCTGAAATGTTTTTATTAGAAATCAATAGATGAAAAACAAGTTTAATTTGTGGTACAAGATGGATTAAATAGCAAGGAATCCACTGTTTTAGATTGCATCTTTACATTATTTACTTCATTGAATACCAAGATTATAAGCCATAAGTAAAAGATTAAAACATGCAATATTATCTGTTCTTACCACAATTATACACAGGCACATCTATATTAACTTTGTTCTTTGACTTGTCAGACTTAAGTGCTCTTTTCCCAGTGATATTAATCTCTTCAGAATTACTAACTTCATCACATTGGAACAAACGTTCACAAGGTTCACTTAATTCTGTAATTTAAAATATGAACTTGTATATAAGACTGATTTAAAATAGATTATTATGTTCCCTATAAGTAAGTAATGTAAATCTTAGAATAATTGGTTATTCTTTCTTTGATTATGATTTTCTATGTTACCTTATCTATTTGCCTGCAATATAGTCAATAATATTTCAATACAATATTGTGGCTGGACGAGGGCCACGAATTATCATGTTTTGTGACATACCCTTGGGGAGGTCCATGTCTCGCTGTGTACTAGTACAGGCTGATTGATTGTTTCAATTATTAATAAGAACTTACCTAACTTAATTGTTTTAACTATAACTGGTTCTATACTATCTTCGAATTTATGTTTATGTGTCTGCTTCAGAGATCGTTTTCTTTTTCTTATTTCTTCAACTGCTTCATTTGGTGTACTGCTCAGAGCAGTCTTTGGTTCACTAGTTGAATCTAAAAACAAAAATACAGAAAATTTATATCTTTCCTAAGATTTACATACATATGTCCTATAATCCAATTTGCTGCTCTCAGAGTTATAAGAGCTCCTTGGTCGCTATCACCAACATTATTGGAGTTATGGCTGCACTGATATGTAACATTGGTGCAGATGCTAGTTGATATAAATAGATAGACAATTATACAATTCATCCCCAATATATCCCATACCCCATGTTCCTAATTCACTTTAGCATGCTGGGATTGAAGATATCTTTAAGCATTTTTGTTTCGTCCCAAACTAGCCTAGGATTCTTCTCTTATTCTCTAGTCTAAAAATAATTATATCCTATTCATACCATCATGGTCAATGGAGAAGTTATCCAATTCCATTTGACCATCCTCAATTAATTCCACTTTCGTACAACATCCATCTAATTTTGATAAACTTTTTACTGCAATTTCTGTAGTTATATTGGTTTCATTAGATTCAATGATAAAATTTACATTATCTTCCTCAAATTTAAGAACATTTGTGCCTTCAGCAACCTAGAAATAAATAATAATAACCATTTGTTAAGATATACCTCTATGTGCCTCTATATAATATATATTCAAAGTATGTATTAAAAAGAAAAGTATGAATACTTACATTATTGTTCTTCCTTAAACTTTTTAATGTGTATTCACTTTCAAAGCACTTGTTTCTGAATTCTACATAATTATTGATGTTTGTAAGACAATTATTACATATGCTATGTGGAAAATCGTCCTCTAAAGATACCTGGAAATGAAATTATATGAATTTATTGAGTTCAATAATAATACTAGATAATAATTGCCAGAGGAAGCAATAATGTGACTATGAAAAATGTAGGAAATCCGCTATTCATGATTTTGTAATATTTACTGTGAATAGTGATGAACTTGCCACCGGAACTTTATTTTAAGTACTGTCTACCTTAACAAACATTAGCTTTCAGTGCCAAATTTCCTCGGTAGGGTCAATAGTGATTACTCAAGCTTTAGACTACCATGAAGATGAACGTATTATTATTAAATAGACATGCAAATAGGAATATATAAATGCTAGTAATAATAAATACTTGTTATGGAAATGTGGAGATTGAATATTTTATTGCTGTAAAAGTCGATGTTACTCACTTTTAAATTTGTTAATAAATTATAATTGTTTAAAACTTCTATACTAAACTGTTTCAGATCTTCATTTTTAGCTAAACAAGCTCGACACATAGTCATTGTTATGTTTATTTATAAATATTTTTTTATTGGCCTTTAACTCACTTAAAAGACATAGAATTTATTTAAGTACCCAGGATATTAATATACTTAATTAACAAAAGTTATAATTTGTTTACATTTCTTTAAAAAGATTTTCTTGATTGTTTTGATCTTTCGATTTAGAAAACAATTCAATACAATGTTTGGTTCAATCAATGGTCAATCAATTTAAAAGAAAAGTGCCTATTAAAATATTACTTTTATTGAATATATTAAAATTTATAAATTTTGTTACTGTTATAATAATATATATTGCTCACGCCTTTCAATACCCTTTGGAAAGGACAAAACAATTACAATGTCCCATACATTGGAATTTTAATGTCATTGTGGTGAAATTTAGAGGACTGGTAGCTTCCCACCATGCAATAAATTTTGTTATCTATATCTTTAAAAACCTTTAAGAATTTGCTAGTATGTCGTAGTTACTGATACTGATTGTAATGATTAGGTGAGGTACTAAATTAAATTAAAGGAATGATGGACAAACACTCCCTAATATTCACTATTCAGGGCTCCCAAGAGTACCACAACTTCTATAATTGAATTGGGTATGCTCTAGGACTCTATATATAAGTTCATGGCCACCTTTCGTATGCGTAGCGCATAACAGGTAAAGGAACAGAAACTGTCACATTCTTTGACACAAAGTCAGTGTCATGTGTCATTTTTAATAAAAAAATCAAGGCATAGAAGAGGTTGTTTATTGATTTGTTTGATCATAATTCTCGATTTAAGTATACTTATTTTATGCGAAGGACCAGTTAGTAGTTTTACTTTATTACATCTGGTTTTGTAAGTCGATTACGTCTGTTGTGAATAACTTGATCTAATTCATTATGAAGTAAAGCATTCTGAACTCTATTGAAAAATTGACTTCTGCACTAGTGGTCCGAAAATGGTTGAAAACGGTGGTTCGAGTGGTGGGAGTGATAGTCCTGGTGCAGTTTGCGGTCGTTCGGGTCTCCTAGAGACCCTAGTACGAGGAGTATGGTATCGGATCCATTGCGCTTTGGAAGATGATTACTTAAGTGTGAGTCTCGATGATGGATACGAAGCAACTACGACTCTTAACGGCACCCTCAACAATAACAACGTAGAAACTCCTAACAGTGATTTCACAGAAGTACCAGATGCTATTGCTAATCAAAAACGTGTAGTACAGGTTGTCAAATCTGATAATAATGGACTGGGCATATCAATAAAAGGTGGCATCGAAAATAACATGCCTATCCTGATTTCTAAAATATTTAAGGGCATGGCAGCTGATTTGACTGAGCAATTATATGTTGGTGATGCTATTTTATCAGTAAATGGTGAAGATTTGAAAGATGCCACACACGAAGAAGCTGTAAAGGCATTGAAAAGAGCTGGAAAAGTGGTTCAATTGGAAGGTATGTAGTATTTAATTACTTATTGACCTGCTTAATTTTTGATAATATATACTGATTTTTTTTTATTCTCCCTGACCAAATATTTGGGCTTAGGAATTGTGCATTCTTCACTCAAATCTTGATTTTTCACATCAGGAATTTTAACTATGTTTACACTATGGTGAAAGAATGAGTGTTATTAGTTTGAGCATCTGGAGTGAAGAACCAGTTACAATAATCATTCACCAAGTATGTGATTGTATTATATCTTCAGCCATATACATACATTAGAAATATGTTTGTTAATTGTGTTTTAGGACACAATGGTTAATTGTATGCTTGATTATTTAAGAGTAGTTTATGCCTAGTATGAGTATGATATCACTAGAGTTACCAGAACAATAGGCCTTTCATAGTGTTGTTACTAGTCAATATCAATTGGCATGAATGATTATTTGTAAGAAACCATGTTCAACCATACCTCACAGCTGTTAAAGTAACATAAATCTATCAGAGATTAAATGTATGTAAGTTGTTACATTATACTAAAGAATCAGGAATAGTATTACTGCAAGAAAAGATAGAAATCATTCATTATTGTTAATTTAAGTTATTGTTATTATTTATGTCCAAAATCTATACACTGATTTATGGTTTGTGCATGCCTCTAAATTTATTTACAAAATAAATTTATCAACTTAATATGCATCATTCAATATTTATTAGATATTTGTGTGAAAGTAATCACAATTAATATTATGGAAGTGACAAAGGCTAAATAAGTTACTATGTTTAAATAATTGTCACACCAAAGTTCAAATGGATTTCCTTGTATTTCTAAAATACGCCTGATGTTTTTGACAGTCCGATGCAGAGGACCTGAAAATAACAATGATAGATATACATTAACTAGTTGTCTCTATATTGGTGAACTTTTATAAGAGGTTGTGATAGCAGAATATCATTAGTAATATCATGATTTATTTTAGACTGACATAACCCTTGCATTATGCCTTCTATAAAGGTTAAAAATATACTGTAGCGCATGGGCAAGACTTCATGACATTACCTGATTTAGTTTTGAGCTCTATGTCATTGCATACATTGATAATTTTGTATACTTCCACCACATACAGATTGGCACTTAGGCATATAATAAATAAGCCTATTGTTGGAGATATAAAGGAAGCTACAAATGATGTTAATGTCTGAAACCAAAATGATAATTACATATCATTAGAACACTATTATAGTTATACCTATATGCACTGGAAGTGAAAATAGGATTTAAATATTAGATCATAGAAGTTATGAATGGCTAATAGTAGTTATTTTGTATATTATACTATACACCAAAAAAATCCTGTAAAACTATTTTATATAAATCATAAAGGCAAATAATTAGTATTAAAATTATTAATAAATTAGGGATACTTAATACTGAGGAATACTTACATATTGTTGGGTCAAGTGACTTGAAATAATTCTGGCTATATGAGCAATTGTTGATACGTTGTGAAGTATCAAATACATCAACTGCAAAATTTGTAATAACTATGAAAATAAAATTACGAATATGTACAATGTTATGTAAAAATTACATTATTAATTAGTACAAATTAGTAAACTTAGTAACTGGCATATTGCTTTGAATACATTATTCAGTTTCTATAAAGTATTATAAATATAGTCAGCGAACACAAATGTGTTAGGCATTATAAACACAGTAGAAAGTCCTGACTTTAGAGTTTAGAGCTGTTAACTTCTTAAACATTCTTATAATTTTCTTACCTGATGCTTCAAAATCTGCATTACAACCTTTGAAGCGTGGGTGATATTAGCTATGGTCACATAACATCTAAAAGTGGAACCATTATCTTTTACGTCTCTATTATAGTTATACTGTAACTGGGACCGAATCACCCTTTGCCTGAAGACTAAAAACGTAACCGAATGTCCGAAAATGATCGCGCTCATATCTACGTACAGAATGTAAATGTATGTGACGAGGGTAAAAAGAAATATTACAAAAGTCTCTGTTATGTTAAGGTACATGTAAAAGAAGGCGAATTTTGAAAAGGCATGTAAGCCTATGAAGGAGAAATTTAATAAAAAGTGCTGTCCATGTATCCACCTGTATTTGCATAGGCACAATGTACAATCTATGTCTTTGAATAACCTATAAAGCTCCTTAAATAGCTCTACGTCATGATTGTAGGAAAGGAAGCGATGACAAAACCCGAGAGCATGTATAATGAGGATACTTGTCAGACTAATCAATTCCATTGGATTCGTTAGATCACGGTAGAAAAACGTTGGAATCTCCCACACGGCAATGTGTATTATGCTTACGAGGATTTGTAACCGTGATGTTGTTGCAATGAAACCGTTTTGATAATGCACGTAAGACCAGCCGCATAATCTATATAGGATGCTCATTGGTCTAAAGTATAGTTCGATCAGTGGTTTCTTGGGACTATACATTACTTATTTACACGCCCGTACGACAGGTTGATCGTACTTCCAAACTCACTTTGATCAAGGCGCAGGCCCGTTGAAGTTAACTATTAAAGTTAAGTAGCACGAAAATTTAATACACTTAAGTTTGTACTTGTTTACAATGCCCAAAGTGCATTTTGTTCTTTGGGGTAATAAACGTAAAAACCGGTTGTTTAACTTAGTTATTATGGTTGCTTTTTAACTTTCTTGAGGTTCCTCGCTTCGATGGATCCTGTTATAGCGAAAATACATAGGTACCGTAACGTACGCTTCACGACTTGTGCATACACAGTCCGTTTTTTATTGTGGCGGGGTAGTCAGAGGCTTGAGTGCTAATCTCCGAAATTTCGAAGGCATGTTAAGTATGGGTCACTCGAAGCCCGCGTTTCACTAGATACACAGCACCCAATGTGATTGGTAGTGAACCGTATCGCCGCAGTTTTGTTGTACGCCATAAACCGATGAAATAATGAAATCCCGTGTGTGGAAACCATACACGTGTATAGGATAAAGTCATGGGTTCTGCCGCTAAATTACGTAACAATAACGTTAGTGCTTCCCAAAGGAAAATGTGGTAAATGCCACGGAACACTCTTATTGATGATTGTTTGGCTGACATTGGCTTACTACAATGATTTCGATAGTTCACATAGGGCCAGCCATACATATATGCTGTTCAAAATATACTTTGGTAGGAAAGATAATTTGAGCAAGGGTTTCTTTGAATTATTCATTATATTCACAGTGTAGTACGTAGAGTTACCGTCGAATACACTTTGTTAATGATAGGGGATCGCGGGGTTAAGTATGCACGTTCACAGGTTAGGCCAAGCAAAGAGTGCCTATGTGAAATACTATCATATTCGTAATAACATGAGCATTCCAAATCTAATGGCATTATCGAGTAGAAATGGATACATTATGAATAATTCATCCCTTCTTTAATTTTTGCACGTTAAGGGATATATGTTATGTATGTATGAATTGAACTTTGAGCATTCATTAACTGTATTATACCATACTCTTAACGGTTGTTACATTAAGGAATGAACAAATTCAAAAACTAATTAACCTATTTTATATGTATATAATTACTCTCTGTTAAAATAATTACATTCGCCTTTTAGGACATGTTGATCTGACAAGACTGTTTAGTTACTACTCCGTGTACTATAGTCTACAATATTAATACATAACTATAATACGGATGCCCATGTTCCCATTCTGCTTAAAATTGTTCAGAATAAGTACCAATAACCTTATCAGTTGATGTTACTTTCTTATGCTTTTAACCTGATGAGCTTTTACCATATCATATTACTTTTTTATTCATATTTCTTTCGATACTACATGCGTCTACTTTTAACTATTGCACTTCGTGCAGAGTCTATTGCATAATACGTTTAAGGGAGTCTAACGTCTAAATGTGGTACTGGTTATGCTTATCCAGACCAGGTATAAAACACTCATGTATATGTATTTAAAAACCATGTCGTGTACAACATATTCAGTTTTAACTTGTCGTATTAGTGCTAATTGGTGGTAAACACATCTGCAACAATTACGATTCATTATGATGCCATGTTGGTTGTTAGTCATCTTTGTAGTGCAAATTGTCTGTTGAATAGGGGAGGTCATTGGTTCGTGCGACTGTTAGCAAAGATTGAAATGAAAGTTAATTGAAAGGCTCAAAAAGAAATTAATATTCAAAATATTACAATTATTTAGTACTAGTTCGAATTTCCCTAACGTACCAATTACGATTTTCTTTATTCTGACACAAGTGTTTAATTTACAAATGTTTTTAACTTACTCTAGTTAGCTAAATGGTAACTGTATGCTTTATCGTTTAGAAACCTTTGTTTGTATAATGTAAAACATTGCAACGTTATATTATTGTCGTTCTCCGTGATATAGATTCTACATTGGTTGTGTAATTTCACTCAGTGAGATTTAATCTCAATTGACCTCAATTATCTCTGTAATGAGTATTTGCATTGTCCAGTATACTAACTCCAGAGCGGTGCATTCATTCTTTTCATAACATTAGCATTTAATAGTATATTTATGACCCTAAATCCTTTCAGAGTATTTAGAAGCTTGTGTGATCACTGACGTCATATAGTTCACTCAAAGCTTACGATTTAACAGATTGCCAGCACTCTACGTGACACAATCTGTTCCATAAAATCTGTAGAATTCTTGATGACATTTTCGCTCACTACTCTCATAGATGCAATTTGTAATACACATACTCCTTGTAAAGACAAAGATATTTTGTTTCCAGTGAAATACCTGCGGGAAGTGACGCCATACTTTCGCAAGGCCTCCATCATAAGCGAGGTGGGCTGGGAGTTACAAAGAGGCTATATGGCGGATGCGCCGCCGTCTCCGCCCTCACCACGACGACGTAGAGCTGACACCAGATACGTGCCCCTGTTGATGGCTTGCGTCGCTAAGAATATGAGGCATCATGATCCTGGTATGTTTCACCACTATTTATATATATTATACCGAAGGCGCAATCTTAGTATTCAATTAATACTAGTGTTATGTACTTTTATATGTTAAGGAATAAGGCCCAAATTTGAACTTTTGTTTGGGTAACGGTATGATCTTCTGAATTGTTAATGCAGAGAGAGACTTTTACAAAAAACGATAGCACTCACTGTCTTGTGGCCTAACGTGATCCTGTGACTATCCCAATTATTTCCCATATGAGATTTATTTATAATTTTGAGTAATCGCTCTAAAAACTGTTGAAGAATATTTACTGCATTATTTTCACACACATAGTGAATTAATGACAAGTGCAAGTATTAATTACAAGTGCAGATTACATAGCGTGAACGTCTCCAATGAACAACGTATTAAATATCATTGTTTGGTTGGCCTCTTCCGCATTGATTTTTCTCTCTTATACATATAAATCTATAGTTAGGTTAAATTTTGTATTTATTTATAACATTAGTCCGAAGTCTCATAAAAGTAATAAACATTCACGTACACTGTATATTACACTTTTAAAAATAAACCTTTTGTGTAAACAAACTTGACTCACTGTGTGAATAGAAATACAATACACGTTACGCTTCATCATTCACGCTCCTACCGTCACTTATTCACCCATCTATTACCAGAGGGCAGATCCATAGAGATATACTCTCCGGACGGTGTCCATACCCTGGTGCTTCGTGCCAGTACAGCATCAGACGCCCTGACGTGGCACAGGGCGCTCCATACGGCAGCCCGGAGAGCCTCCAGGGCAGCCCTAAGCAGAGCAGCTTCGTTACTAAGGCCCTTGGTCGGAGAGATCAAGTTTGCAGGCTGGTTGGCCACTAAACCACCCACCGAACAGGTATAGTTTTAAGAGATTCGCGATTTATACTCATGATTAATAACTAGCGGGACTTATAGTCTGCCCGTGACCATGGCTGCTGCAACGTAGCCGAAACGTCGGGTTAATAAAGGTAACTTTATTATATAAAAACATACGCGATAAGTCCCGCTAGTTATTAATCACCGAACAGGTATGTTAATTGGTTATATTTACATATATTTAAAGATAATTTTATTAAATTGTCCTATGACCTGACTAAATGGAATTAAGAGGGTAATGAGGCAATTTAGATTATAATTAAGTTAAAGGTTGATGACATGACTACATTCCTTAAGAGGCCTGGATTATTCCACCGTTTGAAAGTCTATGATCGTATGTTATGTACGTAAATGTTTCATAACATAATAGGGATATTGAAAAGCTAATAAACTATTGTAATAAAATATTATGGATCCTTCTATTTTAAGAATAAATCTTAATAACTCCGAACATACGTATTCTATATTATTTTCATTATTCCAGACAAGCCTTTCCGGGGGTAGTTCAGATGATTCAGAGGATGTTGAGGGGTGGCAGCCTTGCTTCGTTGTTATCACGGATAGGGAATTACGGTATGTACACTTTCTATTTATTTTATACGCGGCTATACAGTCACACACTTAAAGTAAAATTTCTAATGAAAGTAGATATTCAATATTTGTGTTGTATAAAAAACGACATTATTTCAACTTTAACGTTGTTAATATAAAATCAAACAGAAAGTCTTTATCAAATTGGTAATATTATATGTGAATCGGTTTCTGAAATTTATTATAATTGTAGCCTGCTTTCTAAAATTGAGGAAATAGTATTATCATTACATCATACTTTCTCATTCCAGTCTCTACGAAGCAGCACCCTGGTCCATATCAGCATGGAACGCAGGCGGTTGGCGCGTGCCCCTCGCAGCAGCAAGGTTGGCAGCCAGCGGGGCCCAAGCGCTGGCAGTGAGGGCTGGTCTCCCGTCAGGAGTGGTTACTAGGGCGCTCAAGGCTCATTCTAAAACGGACCTGGCTACGGCGGCCTCGGCTCTGGTGGACGGCGCTCATTCTGCTGTTCGGAGTCAGCATGAGTTCACGTTTCGTAAGTTTAATTATGTTAAATTGATTCGTTAGATTTGTAGCTCAACTAATACTTGTCTGAACTATTAATGCTGTTGGTAGGCTTACATACGCTGGAGCATTTTCTATTCTAAGCTATAAATGGTAAAAGAACATGAGGTTATCCCGTTTTGGATGCTGGTTTGTCAGGAATTGACCCTTAAATGCACCTACGTTTATAATCCCCGAAATTATGTAATAGAACAAATTGTTTTGAATAACGTTCCATCTTGTTAAGAGAAATATGTAAGTAAACCTGAAGGTCAAACAATCTTCTATTTTCTAATTTATTATTCATTTTTTATACAAAATGTTTTCAGGTTGCCGTTACGAAAACGCGTGTGCCCAGTTGTCTCTAAGCACGGCCGGTGTCTCCATAAGGGCAGGCACTGGGTCCCTAGGGAGAGAAGCAAGGGCCCTGTTAAGGAGGCCTCTACACGCCCTTCGAGCATCAGCTGATGACGATCGCACTACTCTGTGGCTCAATTTCTCTGATGGAGAGACTGTTGTAAGTATATCTGTGAATAGTTGATAGAGGTGTATGAGTGGCAATGAAGCGAAAATTGTTCGTCGGGATCGAGATAGATGGGTATCAATGATCTCAGTGATGAGTAAGCCATCTACAGGGAAAAGGCGTGATGTGTATGTATATATGTAGGTAGATTAGAAAAAAGTATTATAATATGTGCAAATGTTTATGTTAACTGCCTAGTTGAATTGAAAACAAGATGTGAAACAATAAAACTAGGTAATAATTGAAAAAAAAAAAGTTTATCAACAAAGCTGAGTTTTAATACAATACCTATTCTTTGTCAAAATATTTATGGACGGAAACCCGCTTATAATATCACGCTGAAGCTATATGCACTTAAACAGTAAATTTATTGTATTTTTCAGGAACTAGATATGGAGGGGAGTCCGAAGCCGGCTGTTTTTATTCTCCACAACCTCCTGTCGGCTAGAGTGCACTCTTTGCCGCAAGATGGCGTGGTGGAGCCACTTTAACCGATTCGTATGTCATAAGCGTAAATGGTGTAAAATAATCACAAGTTGAGTTGACGTAACTCATATTATTGTTTAATACGATATGAAAAAACCGAGTAAAGGTAGAATAGTTTTGTTTTCATTATAGGCGTAATTGGTTACGAAATACTGTGTGTATTCAAACAAAAAAGTCATGCTATAAAATCTTATTTAAATGACTTACTTATGTGAGGCTAAATCTATAATATAATAGCTGCTAACACGTTATTATGTGTGAAATCAAATAAAATAAGTTTCGCTTTCAATCAGCTAAGTAACTAGGAGAAACTTAAAATAACTTTAAATAAAGTTTCACTTTCCGTGAATTGAAAACGGTCATGTACTGAGAGAAAACTTTTGTAGTATTTCTACTGTTTACAATTTGTAACAAACATATCTCCTATTGATATTTCTCCACTTACAATGCTTCATATCGAATAAACAGGAACAATTTTAAGTAATGTATTTTTACTATCTTTTTTAATACGGTAACTTTATTAAATGAAATACATTTGAATACTTCCTAAATATAACAAAAAATCATGTTAGTTTAGGGAATCGGTACCAAAAGGTAATGAAATCCTTTTTACTTAACCAAATTGATCGCTGTTTAAGTACATGTCATGATGTATGAGTCTTCTGGTAATTTATATGTAAGATTTTCATATTTTTACATGCTCCGTAACATTAGTTAATTCTTTCTTCAATGATTCTTCATAATATGTCTGATTATTCTCGAATATATCTTCAATAAATCACAAATGTCTTTTAATGTAAAGGTGTAATTACATTCCAGAGTTTTGGCTTTTAAGACAGTTACTAAGTAGATCCTAGAATAGTATTATCAAAGTTTTACTATCTTAATAATTCAGTATCAAACTGGCGTTTGAAAGTAGGATTGGCAATATCAACAGGATAATAAAAATGTTTAGTATTTAGTAAGTTAAAACCTAGTGATTTTTGCATAATGAAGTTAAAATATTTTGTTATGAAATTTAATATATTTAGACAGGTGTTAGAATAGATTAGTAGTTTTATTATAAATTAGTGTATATCGATGTTTTTCCGCCATTTCGCATTTTTATCTGTACTAAATTAGTGTACGACTACTAGCTTTTCTATTGTACATTTCCAACGTAGTAGTTTGGCCTAAACCCTTACTTTATTAGGTCGAATCCACGATAAACTTAATACTTAGGTATCTCGTTAAAATATCGAATATTTCACACGAATTCAACATCGATATTTGTCTATACTCACTCGATATTTAAGAAATCTTGTGCCATTTAAGTCTTCTATGTGTGTTAACGATATCAATTATTAGTCAGCTAGACAAGTTGTCCTTAGATTAGATCTTCTATCATTGGCTGGTTTGAGGAAGTTACTTCCATTTTTACTATAAAGTAGGTGTAGTAGAGCTAGATGATCGTTGTCTTGTTTCTTTGTGTGATAAGTATGAACTTTCTGAATCTGTGTTACATAAGATAAATCGATATTCCATGATTTCTTCATTTTGTGTATATTTTAGATTGGTTTGTTTTTAAGTTCCCATACTGCTCAGTTATTATCATGATATTATTGGACAAAGTCATATTTCCTAATAATTTAGCAGACACAATTGTTTATCCTTTTCAATTTAGTCTGGAGCTAGTGAAAGCTGCACCTTATTAATACTCAACATTATTTTTAATATGTGATGAAATAATAACAATTCAATAACAGCAATTGTTAACAAATAATAACATGTGTCCACACACAACACTTTCTAATGTTATGTTTTATTGATATTAAATCTTTTTGGTGTATATTTTTTAAGTAAGAGTAATGCCTTGTATGTACAACTTTTATATTTTATTCACTAGATATTTAAATGTGTATATTAATTTTAGGAAATAATTTCTGTGTACTAAAAAGCGCCAGCATTTTACTGTTTATATCATTCAGGAGCATTTAGTATTTGCTTGTATAACTTGCTTATTGTATGAAGTAATAAATTATGTTTGTATATTAGGTATAGAGTAGTAATTTGTATAGTTTTTGTTACGTTTTTGTTTGTAGTATGATTTTGTTTCCGCATACTCTTAAGTGAAAATGAAATTATGGCCTTGTAACCGATGTATTAAATCAGAACGTGTTCGATTAATACAATAATAATGCTTATGAAATATTTTTACAATTGTTTTATTACTCATAATAAAGAACATTTTAGTGTTTACATTTATTCTCGTTTGTAACTCGGCATGATATTTAGTGATGTGTAGTTACCATTATTTGTCATTTATAATGAAATAAACAACGACTTTTAACGAAATATTTAGTTTTTATTTTCAACCTATTGCCCATTTCATTATATTATAACTACTTCGCAAATAAATAGAGTATTACCTACCTTCACCTACCATACCAAATCTCCTACGTCCTTGTGGTCCTGGAACGTTACATAAACATACTTATCCGTCATTTCTTTTCAAACATACAAGTAATAGGAGTAAAGTGGCGTAAGCGAAACGTTTGTTGACAAGTGATTGATATTAAACATTTTTCAGCGAAAAACCTTACTAAAGTAGTTGTAATTACACCTTTAGAATATACATAAAAAGATACAATATAGATAACTTCAGGACTACTATCCCTTAGGCGAAGTAAGAGTTTTTCGATTGACTATTTCCGGATTTTGCCGAGTCAATGAATTTATGGCCACCTCGAACGCTCATTTTAACCAAATAGTTTTCTAATGTGTCAGGTCATAAACAGTATCGCCATTTACAAGGACCTCTACCATACCTCTTCCGAGGAATAGCATGTTTGTAGAGAATGTCAGCATGGCTGGTGCATTTATATTTTATTGTGTAAAATATACATAGAAATCAGAAGTTTTCCTTGAGGTACTTGCTTATGCAAGGATTGAATTTTGGCACTTATTTACTTTAAATGCAAAGTCTAACGAATGAGCTACACCTAACATACAAAGTTTAATACACTTTGATATAACAAAATAAAATAGAAATACATACATACAATCTCTCCATGTATCAAAGTGGTCGACGCGGATTCACAGGGGTGTTAAAGGAACGGGCCATGACTAGCTTGTATATAAGTTATTTATTTGTAGTTAAACAGCGCCATTGTCGTCAATTTCCTGTACAATTTCTTTTTGTTCAGGCTCGTGTAAACTTGTAAAGTCTAAAAAAGTAGTGCCTTCATAAAATCCAATCTCAAAAAGCTGACAGATTGTTGTCAGGCTGCAGGCAGGGCATAAAAGAAGCGTTCCTAAGCCACTCTCGCGATAACAAAAGAAAGCACAAGACCTGTGAATGGAGCTTAAATTAAAATTCACGAAAGTGGATCTACAAGAGAAGGGTTTGTTTTGAAAAAGACTGCCGCCATTGAAAGCGGTTGGCATACATGTTTCGAAAATGTTGCTTAGATGCTAATATGGAACACGTTTATAGTAGACTTTGTTGTCAAAATATATATTATGCATCTATCAATTATTAACATACACACTTAGGACTTCGGAATAAAATATTAATTAAGTCATTACTATAACGTTGTTATCGAGGTACAAAGTTACTAATATGCTAGTATGATTATTTCCTGGATTGCCAGACTGGTGCTCTGACAGAGAATGTTATCAGCACCGCTATCTCTAACTGATTTAGAACAGACGCTTGTGATCTCTGTGGTACTCCACTGTGGTAAGCTATATTGAGTCACATCAGTTGAGTATTGGGTTGTTCTAAGCTCATTCTTCACTCACGTTACCTATTCAGCACCTAATGTATCAGGTGGCTATATCATGTGGAACCTAATAATTAAAAGTATGTAAGCGTAAAATTCAACTCTGTGGTCACCCTAACAGTCATTTCATGTGATTGAACAAAAAGCTTTTGCTTTGACCGCATTCGAAAGTAGCCACACTAGCGATCTTTTCAAATACAGTTGGCATCGAAGCTACATAAGAGGGTACACTCGGGCACGTTTCACTCTGCGTACTTGAAAGCGAGCTCCGAAATTGTAAATAGCTGAGGAATAGCGCCGCATCTGGCCCCGACAGACACGATTGGCTTTGTGCGAAAATGTCCATGGATTAACTATTACATGTTTGTATCGATTACTTTGGGTAGGGAAATGTGTTTCTAACATCTATTTGAATATTTTTGATAAATAAAACACATTATTATACGAAAGCTACTGATTTTAACATTCTTTGATGATTGTTTATAAGTAAAGGATAAATTGTACGTTAATATGAAAGGCTTGAATGTTTGACCCATAGAAATATTAAGATTATTTAAAAATTAAACATAATGTAAGAATGTATTTGACGCAAGGTTGTTATCACTATGTACTGTATAGTTGCAGCGTAACACTTGAATTCTATCATCATGATGCATTAATACTTACATATTCATAAAAATATAATTACTTGTATTGTCTCTATACTTATGAAAGTGAATTATATACACATATTGCTAATAGAACTTGTAAATATCCCATGTTTTACGAACACCAAATTAAACATTGGGTTGGATAGCTTGATATAGATAAGTTGGATGGCACTATTAAAGTTAACTAATTGATTGCAATTAAAGTTCTTGCAGCCACAGTACGTACGCCGGCGAAAATTAATTGCATCCAATGTGCTTGATCGTAATGAAATTCGTTTGCCCAGTGCCTGGAAAAGTATAAAGATATCAAAAACTCGTAAATTTATTCTCTAAATTGTTCAACATCTTATATGTACGTGTATGTTCCTAAATTGACAGCCAACGAAAGACTATTTAAAAATATCAGAAACTTAAAAGCTTTCAATAATAATGAATGAATCAATAATAATGGTGATAGCTTACATACTTGGGTGTACTTACAAGTATACTTAATTTGTCGAAAAGACAACAGTATTGACAAAACTAGTATTCTTTCTGAACCTAAAAATCATCTTTAGTATGCATTTCGGCACCTCATTCCCATTTTAGTTATAGTGCAAAAAGCAAACAATTCATAACTCTAGACGTTTAGCTTATCTACATCTATAGCCCTTAATCTAGCTTAGCTCTCAGAGCGTGCCTCGATGAATAGTGGAGTTCATAAGCAACCCCCTATTATGTAACGTGGCCAGTCTCTTGCTCAATGCACGTTCACACAGGCACTGTGTACGGAGCAAACAGAATTTAAATTACAGCCTTCCTTGACTTTCAGCTTTTTACTTTCTTTCTCAATTTTCAATAAACTTTCGTGTTATTTAGGTGGAGAATATTCGGACGTGTAAAATATAACAAAATATTTCTTTGCTACGTGCTTGAATTGCGATATTTCTTAAGTAATTATATATATTTTTATTAGATATCTATTTGAATAAATGAAATGATGACTGACTTTATTGCTAAATGATTATTTTGTCATATTAAAACAATTAAAGAAATAATAAAACACTACTTGCTAATAAGTTCATTTCTTATTCAATTAAAGTAATGTAACCTAAGGGTAATGATTCGTAATTTCTAAAAGGGCACAAAACCAGCTCTATATTCTACTATACTCACCCCATACTAGGTTATCATGCCAGAATAAATGCACCACCTCTCCCAATGCTGTGTAACGATCAACATAAACAGTGCCATTAAATAGAGTTGCGTGTTACGAATCCATTAATGAAAAAGCAGCTGCATTCCATTTGTACAGTTGTCTAGGGATATATGTTAGATTAGATTTTGCACTGGATATCTATCTACTGCTACTGTTTGCCATCAGAGTCACCCTTAGGTCATGATATAATTTAATACTATGCAATAGATTGATTAAAATTTAATTACTATTACTGGTTAGGTCATTCATGTATTTCTATAAAACTGACTTGCTTGAGTCAAGGGGTAGGTGGAGACTAAAGGAGAGTATTCATTGATGGTGAATTTGAGATTAAGTATACAGTGTAACCGTGACCGAGAATAACGTCTTCGATGTTATGCCCACCTGGCAGGAGAATGATGGAACATATGTACACAAGGACACACTTATTTAAAGATTGTTTTTTTTCCTAGTCTCCGACTTTTGATAATATTGATTTATTTTAGACACCGAGAATTATAGGTACCAGAACAAATAAAACTATGGCTCTTAGGGTAGACACTTGTCGTGATTTGTATGAAAAAGTGAATTCGCGTGAAAATTATTATTACATATTCTAAATTACTAAATTGTTGTAACTATTACTTTCTTGTATATAAGATTATCTGGTTAATTAAACTTTCAATTTTCTAAACGTTCCATTACTGTATCCGTAGACCTTACGTAGTGTTTTTCAAGGGACTTCAGCAATACTTTCATGTCGAACCCTAATACTCACAATTTATCGCATTAACAGTGTCTAGTATTCCTCAATAGACAGGAAATACACTTAGCTTAGCAAGTTTCATCTATTTCACCAGAAGAATAACTTAGTACTGAAAATTACTTAGTTTGATACTTTTTCTTGGCACTAAGAGTTCCACGCATTTTGAATCTATAAGCCAGACACAGAAATAATAACTATTGCATATACTCCAGTATACAATTATAATATATTAATATAATATTATAATAATTATTAACACAGAAGACAATTAATATTATCTTCATATTTAAGGTTGACTGAAACTATGTACTTGTATATAGTAAATATAAAAAAAAATCTGTTGTGTCGTATTTAGTAGTAATACTTGATGTTAAAATGTTTTACTATGTTATACCTTCTTGTTCTGAAAAAAATGCCTAATTATACATATTAACCCATCATAGTATAGATACTCTTAAAGTTAGAAGTGAGTGAATGTTAGTTGGAGTTATTTTTACAATAAAAAAATCACCTCTTCTTCACCCAGTCATGGATATTACAGTCATAAATAACTACATCAATGATGTTCGAGTGAGCCTTCTGCACCCAATAACTACGCCACCCATGCTTAGTGACTCACCATGGGCAATTTGTTGGGGTTGGTTTTTATAAACTGTCTGCAGTCGCCCTCTCATTCATGGCGGCACGCGCCGGCAAATAAGCATTCTAAAGTAAATTGCTGTAAAGATGCAGATAAGCCGGTACCAAAGTCGTTACGGGATGAATTGGCATTTTTGCGACTTTATTTATAACGAAGATGGAGGTTTGGGACCTTGCATAACAATGATTATACTAAATATGATGGTTTTGTAGCAATAACAAGTGAGTTGGGTAGAGATACATTGCCTGTTTAGTTTTAACATGTTACATAGTAGAAAGTTCTATTTTAGACTAAGGTTTATACAAAAATTATTACAACGTAGAGATCGCGCCACATAAATTGGCAGTTGGAGGCATCGCCACAGTCGCGTAAGCCGCCGCCGAGCCGAAAATAATTATTAGTATTTTCAACTTTCACTGCGCTGATGACTTTGTTGACGAACCATAGACGACTGTCAAAAATTTAAATAAGAATTTGCGTTTTCAATCTAATTAGTTATCAAGTAGAGATCGCCACATAAATTGGTAGTAGGCAAACTTGGAACTAAATTTGACGTTTCCGCCATTGTGTGTTATTTTGTATGGAAGGTAAATTTAGTATTACCAGCGTTGTATTTTTTGCTCACTCTTTGTAATTTTTATGTTTGCTAAGGGTGATTATAATAAATTGATTTCCGGAGTTTCTTGTTAGTTCTTCTCCAAGCTAGGGTCTCCGCTGATCTAACCTCGGTAAAAAATATGTAAAGACAATGTTCAGTGCCATGTTTGAAATAATAGTTTTAAGAGATTCGCGATTTATACTCATGTTATAAGATGCAGATATAAATCACATCAACCGCCGGACGATTTCACAATCAGAAACCATAGCTGTGTGAACAGTTCCTCAACCTTATGTGACTGTCCTTGTATCAATAAAGTTAGCTATGTGAGGTACCTGGGGGTGATGGTGGATCAGAGGCTTTCCTGGTAGCCTCACATTGAACTGGTCTCGATTCGCATTAGAAAGCTAATATGGATTTTTAAGTCTCTTAGACACGTTGCTGATAAAAAGCTTCTAAACCGGATATATATCGCCTTGGCCCAATCTCTGCTTACTTACTGTATTCCTGTCTGGGGAGGATGTTCTAAAACGAGTTTCATTGATCTAGAGAGATCGCAAAGATTTCTGTTAAAAGTAATGTATTTTAAGCCACGAAGATATCCAACGACAGACCTCTACAGGCTCGTTGACCTGCTCTCGGTCAGGAAGTTGTACATTGTGCATACTGTCTTGAGATTGCACAGAACCATAAAATACAACCGTAATTTATCTTGTAGAAGAATAAAACCTAGAGTGGCGCCAATTCGCACGTTCAAAACACATTTTTCTAAATGTCAGTATGAAATCAGATCTGCATATGTCTATAACAAACTTAACGAGAAATTGCATTATCATCCCATGAACTACTTTGAGCTCAAAAATACCATCTCCAAATGGATTAAAAATTTGGATTACGAAGAAACAGCAAAAATATTAGTATAAACTCACCTACACTACACACAAACTATAGGCAGGTACAATCTCTAACTCAAAGACAATCACACACACACGCACACACATATACATACACATGAACACATACATACATACACGCACTAATTAAAAATTAAATAGATTTGTAGTAAATAAGGTTGTTAATGTATAGTTTTATTTGATGCTGTATTGTTTGTTTTGTGTAATCTTAGCAATGTAAAAATGGAAGAGCGGAGCTCCCTAACACAGGAAGTACCCTTCTTAAATGGGGGCTCTGATACTTGTTACAGTTATAGATTAAGTTTTAGAAACCGAATAAAGAATTTTATATTTATATTTATATTATATAAGATATAAGGGTGTGTATAAGATTGATTGCAGCTGTGGGAAATCCTACGTCGGACAGACTAAACGGTCTATTGCGGACAGAGTGAAGGAACACATAATATATGTAATATATAATAAGAAGGATAAGTCCCGTTAATTATTAATCATGTTTGAAATAGTTTTTTTAATTTATACTTAGATCATAAGATAACTTTCAAAGAGAGCTTGTGATATTTATAATTTTGCTCTGCAACCAAAGACCGTTACAAATGAAACCTATAATGTATCGAGCCGTATGGCACAGTGAGTGCTAGTTTTGGCGTGTTTACTGGTAACACTGAATTACGCGACTGTGGCGACGCCTCCAACTGCCAATTTATGTGGCGCGATCTCTAGATGTAAGGCCTAGAGTACCCGCCACATAAGGTGGCAGTTGGAGGCGTCGCCACAGTCGCGTAATCCAGTGTTGCCAGTAAACACGCCAAAACTAGCACTCACTGTGCCATACGGCTCGATACATTATATTGAGGTTTCATTTGTAACGATCTTTGGTTGCAGAGCTATAAACTCAAATAAAACAAATTAATATACCAAAGTCAAAAGTCAAAATATTTTTATTCAAAATAGGCCCTATCATAAGCTCTCTTTGAAAGTTATTTTATGATCTAAGTACAAATTAAAAAAACTATATATTGACAAAAGGAATATATATGAGAGAAGTGAAGGGCGGTTACGTAGGGGCCGGCCTAATAAGACATATATGTAACAGTCAGATAGACGCTATATTGAAAAAAGGTGACGTTAGGAGTACCTATAACCGCCGAGAGTGTACTTTATTAGAGAATGTATGAATGTCAATGAAGCGAAAGTGGTCTGTCAGGATCGGGACAAATGGGGATCCGTGATCTCTGCCTACCCCTCTACAGGGAATCAGGCGTGATGTGTATGTATGTATGTAAAAAAACTATTTCAAACATGGCACTGAGCATTGTCTTTACATATTTTTACCGAGGTTAGTTCACCAACCATTTCGGCTGCTCAAGATGCCACGTCATGAAGACCACGACCGCTCTGATAAGAGCGTAACGATTGAGAAGAAGAAGTTCAGCGGAGACCCTTGGAGAAGAACTAACAAGAAACTCCAGAAATCAATTTATTATAATCACCCTTAACAAACATAAAAATTACAAAGAGTGGGCAAAAAACACAACGCTGGTAATACTAAATTTACCTTTCATACAAAATAACACGCAATGGCGGAAACGTCAAATTTAGTTCCAAGTTTGGCTACTGCCACCTTATGTGGCGGGTACTCTAAATAAAAATAGAATAAAAAAAAAGACAATTCCTATCCCTTATGGTCGTGCGTAATGAGCATGTATACAGACAGAGTATATTTTTATTGTAATATCATCTATTCTTTATGTGCGTATGTGTAAGTTATTTGTAAAGTGGGGTTAAACCTGACCCGTGTTTTTCATTCTTATTTCATAAATGTCAAACTTAGTGAGCGACTTATCTTAAAAATAAAAACGACAGGCATAAATATGTAAGGAAACATATGCCTCTTTGAGGCATAAATATTAATTTTGTGCCTGGAACTGAGACATGCGGGCAAACGTAAACGAAAGTAATATTGAATTATGATAACGTGGTTGAAAAATGTATTATTTCTAATAGGAGTAGAGTATTAAGTCTATTTAATTTAACATAAAGTAGATAATATTTGAAAGAATGTCCCAAGTTTTCTTTATAGCACTAGTTAAAAAGCTTAGGACTATGAATACCCCGAAAAGTTTCATTTATCGTTAAAGGTAGCTAATCTTATGTTGCAGTTGTGAATATTTTACGTTCTCAACTCTGAGCAATTTACTAAAATTTTATTTATAATATTTGTTTTTTATATTAGTTTGACGCTGTCTGCCAACTGTTGCTCATCGCATAATATGTAGTTTGGTGCTCAAAGCACACCAGTATTAATATGTGTCATTGGTGAAGTATTGGAAATCGATGATTTTCATTTACCGTTCGAAAATACGTAGCATTTATATTCCGTCAGCGCTTGTATATGAATAACTGATTCGGTAGGTTTAACTAAACATTTGGTTCAGTAGCTCTTTCATGATATTTATCCTTGTCTCCATTTATACGCAATTTATATGTGTTGTCAACGTTGTGTATGTGTGTTTGAATTCCCGATAGGTTTTTCACGGATCAAGGACACACGTGGCTGTGACAGGTGATTGACGTGCATTTATTTAGTCTGGAAATCGTTTATATTAAGGTTCTATTTTTCTGCTTATTAAACCGTGGATATTGCTCAATGTTTTATTTTTCAATTTATCAGAAAATATTGTACACTTCACATTTCCAAGCTACTTTAACTGGAATCCAGTTATTAATGACACGTTGTGACAGGGACAATGAATGTGCACAGCAGAAAAATTATTAATTAGAACAGATTAGATCAAACGTTGAACAGTGAAGTATCCCCATTAAAATGTTTCTTCCTCGAATCATAATCGAGTCGCTGTAATTGCTAAAAACAATTGTCACCTAAAAGTATGCAACCAGTTAAGTATACTATAGACTCTATTGAATTTCTTTTTATATAGCGACTCTGTGACCAATACAAAACTCTACATTTAACTTTATTTCACTTTCTGTAGGAAGGTGTCTTAGCGATTCATAGGATATAGCAGAAGCAGGCTATATTTCCTTGTTACTATTGACTTGCTGTTTGGGGAAAATTCTGTTCGTTTCGCTAATTGTGATTAACGCGACGGCGCGTCTCGGGGGAACACACGTACAAACTTAGAACCGGAAATAAGTGGACACTATATATTACTCAGACAGGCTAGTGCTCATATTGCTGCTTTGCTTATACGAGTACGTCTACTAAGATTATATGTAAGGCCGTGATTTGTAAACATTAACAAAGTTAAAGAAGTAATTTATGTAGCAACCCATTAGTTTATTAATTTCATATTTATTTACTTATCAAAAAGAGGAACAACAGGAAATCGTGTTAAGGTAGTCTTAAACAACATACATTCTTTTTTATTCACGTTCTCTGAAGCTTTCGGGGTGGACAGAGTTTCGGAGATATAACGTCATCTTGGTCACTTATATCATTCATATTGTCATCATATCATCATCATTCATATGTTCAATCACCAATATCAATAATACCAGCATTTCCCAGGATATATAAAAAAAATGTCCCTTTGAGATACAAACCAACTTTCATAGTGTCACATTAGGGACAAAGGCTCCAGAATAATAAGATAGACTTAAATCATTTAGGGCAACATCTGTTGCTCAAAGAGAAAACTTGCTTTTATTTATTCCGGGGCTTGATGTAGGTACGATCTCTTATTAACTGCTACTGGCCGACCTAACTTGCAGGGTAGCTAAGTTACGCCGTGACTGGCGAATTGAGTCACGCGATTACTTGCAGGCTGTATTAAAAGAAATCTAGATCGGAGTTCCGAAGTCATTATTAATTGATGTATTTAAAGGAAAAACATATTTGACAATTTCTAATGATTTATCTTAATAACATGTGTAACTAAACTGAACCTTAGACATTCAAAATTTTTGCTTGGTTATAATGAGAAAAATATTGAGTTTGAGATGGCATTAATTAATTGGTGACAGATTGCTATACTAGACCATCTTCTAATAGATTTAATTCTATATCTAAATGACGATTTGAAAATATGACAAAGTTATAGTTTGTGTTTAAAGTCAAGCAAAATGTGCCTCTGAAGACAAATTCGCATTCTCTGCTGCAGCTGAGATAAATATTTATGAAACGCCTGAAAGGTACACAAGGCAAAACGTTTTATTTCACAGAATGTTCTCTTTTCACTTAAATTTTAAAAAATCTATATTTAAATTATTAGTTTAGATTTCTCATTGCCCTATTCATTACGAGGGATAACCAAAAAGAATAAACTAAACAGAAATATGTATACTATATAACATATACACATTATATTAAACACAGTTATAAATATGCATTTTTTGTTTCGTATATCCAACGTATGTGTATGTATCGGTGGAGCGACGGCCTTTATGCGTTAATACCATCAGCGTAATAAAGTATCCAGCTGTGCTCTCACATCTTCTTTAGCTTTATTGGTTTCATTTTCCTCGTGACACGAAAACGTTTTATATTGCCTGTGACGAAAAGCTGAATATTTAACGCAAATGCCTATATTCTTTCATCAAGGCATTGAAGTTATAATCGGTATTCAACCCAGAACCTACATGTTCATACTACGTTTCAATTTATGAAATTATTGGGTCTGCCGAAACTTATAACATAGTTTGTTTATTATAAAGTATGTGTATTAAGCTCTTATTGTTAATTTCGCCCTCTTGTTGGTTCTAACATAATATCAGCGTTGCGTTTGCCACCAAACGTACCATATCTACCATACCTATATAGCTGATTTAGAACCTTTTTGCTGCGACGATAACATGAACAAGCTATACCCCCTATTTTGTAAGTTTGATTGTAATTTTTTTGTATTGTGTATGTTTTTGTGGCTGTATATAAATGCTTTATTACTATTATTACACACTTAACATATAATTTATAGACATATAAGATGTATTATTAAAACGTGTATATGTTGATGTATTGACGATATACATAAGTTGGAAAAACATACCTACAGTTCTACCCTTAATCTCGACCACACGCTTCCATTTTCAACACCGGAGAAAAAGATGTCCGGATAAATTGCAGCGTAATCTCTCTTAGGAAATAATTATTTCACCTGCAAAGAGTACAAAGAAAGAGCTCTATTGGTTCGATTAACGGTAACAGTTGTAGGAAAGTCGTGACCCAATTAAATCTGCTCCACGGGCTTATTCTGGGACATAGACCAGCTCATATGGTCAATTTACAATGCTACACTATAATTATTATTGGCACATTGCTTATATAAGATAATATGGTCACTGTAAATGAAATATTTTGAACTATATACGCGCTAGCAATAATAATATAATAAAGAACAGTGTGTATTTTAGTATTAAGTGTACAACTTTCATGAACACTGATTATAATCAGATAATAATAAATAATTATTTATTAATTCAAACGGCCTGCACCTTATGATCTAACTATTATCCGCTACTTAGACTGTGTATATTAAGTTATAAGAACCTTACTCCTAATTGCAGCATGGCAACACTCACATACCCTGGCGAGGAATAAGATAGATCTAGATAGACTGACCTACTAGTAATTGAGTTAAAAGGGCTTGCATTTATAATAATTCTTAAGAAATATATTAATAATAAATTTATAATAATTCTTAAGAATGTTTACAAAATAAAACAAAAGACATAAGAACATGCAATAGACTACTTTTTCTTCTGCATGTCATTTGGTCCCAGTTCGGTTGAAATGCTACAACATTAATGACGGAGTATTCTTACACAATACCAATGAGTCCCAGAATAAGTCTGCCATAGGTGTGTGATGCCGCCAGTGGTATCAAATCGTCGGGGTTGGCGTTTTTGAACTGGATACGGAGTTTGTTATCTGAGTTAAGACCGATTGAATGTGGTTCCCTAGGAAAGTTGAATGCGCTGTTTCTTGAACAGCTTACCGGTCACTATTGCGATTCATAGCGTTTTATTAGTTACAGAATCTAGTGAGAGAATTCTGATAGATCAAAAGAGACTATTTGTTGGTATGGTAATTAATAATCGAATAATTTTTGTTATTGTTTGACAAATGAGCCATGACGAGAAGTGGTTATATTTGTCAACTCAAGAGACGACCTACAGCAGAATATTTTTTGCTAATAATGTATTGTGATTTACTTCGTTGAACAATAAAAGTAGCTTTGCTTAATAATCATCCAATGAATCCGATGTAAAGGGAACAATTGTACGATTTAGTGCCACCTTTCACTGGATGGAGATAATGTAAGCTCGTAAGTAGCGAATAAATTTCCCGTTCAAATTTGTGTTGAAATGGAATTTCCAGCAATAAATAACAATAAAGCAATCTGCAGTGAATCTCGCTGGGCGCGTTTTGGGCGGCGCCTAAATATTTCTCAGAGAAACTCCGGCGAGCGAGTTCGCCCCGGAATATCTTTTACGTTTGTTTGAAAATTGAAAACTTTCTCAAAGTCAAGTAATTGGCACCGTTTACAAATCCTTTCTATTTACCTTTTTGTTTGTTGTTCAAGTGTTTTTACTTTACAAAAGTATTCTAAATAATGGAATAATTAGCTTATTGTATTGCAATTATTATACTCTGTGTTCAGATAATTTTAAGATGCTCATATCTATATCTTCCAATTATTTCGACGAGTAATAAAAACTATTATCACAGGCCATATATGCGGTAAAATATTGGTTTAAATATTAATAAAATGACTATTTTACTTTCGTCCAACAGCTTCAATATTAAAATGCATGAACCGATATTTCTAGAAATTCTGTAACGTTATTAGTTATTCTGTTTCATTCCAGCCTCTGTCCCTGTGTGTTGTCGGAACATATCATATTTTTTATTTCTATAATTGTAATTTAATTAAGTTTAAGAAAATATAATATGAATCAATTTGTTTTCATTAAATCTATGAATTGTTTTTAGTAAACAAGTCTGAGCTTTGGTAGACTAATTAATCTTCTTAGGTAATGCTGAGCACAAACAATGATAGACGCACGTTAATATTAATAGGTATTGGGATTATACACAAGTGTCAGTCTGTCTTTATCTTCTGACTAAGGGTGTTTTCATATCTTGATGCAGCGAGAATATTGTGCTACAGAAATAAGTCTTCTTTAGATATTTTAGTCGGAAGGATATTTTGTAGGATAATGTATAAATAATAGAATGGTGTAATTTATGGGTGTATGAAATAAAAAAAATTATTATTAAATTTTGGTATTTATAATAATATGTTTACAAGGAGCGAATAATAATATGTTTTTACATGTATAAAAAATAATTTCTCATTTCCTCCAACTTAAAACTCATACATATATTTGTATGTTATTTAAAAACTATTTAGTAATATCTTAGTGACCTAGGAGATATTATATCCATCCGAAAGGGATTAAATGAAATGAATGTGTATGTATGGTTTCATGTATTATCATATACATTAACTACTATACATTAAATGCGAGTTTCAAAAGTTTGTTCATCAAACAGGTTAAATACATTCACTCAACTTCAAGTTCTTGTTATCTATCACTGCCCAGGAGTATGCAAACAGCCTTAGAGCTGTTGTTGAATTTGCCTCCTATAATGAGTTTTGTCGTTGACTCGTGCGCGCCACCGACACGGAATGTCAAGAATACTAATGCCCTCGAGGATTTTGCACTGCTCATCATTAGAGCCAGAAGCAAGGAGTATGACAGATTTTGACTTTGAGGAATTGCATGCGTATCTATCAGGCCCGTGTCCCTAGAGTAGGCACTCTTAAGAGTAGGCACAGTAAAAGAATCTGGTTGTCTTGATCCTGAAAGTACTTTCGGTTCATTGACATCTATTCTAATTCACAGTGGTGAATTTATAGAATAAATAATTAATAAAAATGCTTGTTCAAAAATATTGCAATAAATTCTACGACTTTTGTTAAAGTACTTTTAGTTTTTATACAGTGATAAATTATGCAACGAATCAATTTAATTAAACCGTTTATCTATTTAATGAAGACTTTTTTTTCCAAAGTAAAAACCTCAATTTTTCATGTGGTATTTGACTATGGATACGTAAACTATCGCTATAAAGTATAAACTACATCGTTGGAGCAAGTATGATAACCCAAATACTAGTCATCAAGCTTTTGGCATATGATCATACAACCCCACAGTCAAGTATGATTTACTATTTCACTAAGTTGACGAATCTGGGTTGCATTTCAGTGGGTAATACACGCTTATTGCTTTGCGCTGGAACTTGAAACTTGCACCTGTTGCAGCCAGGGATCATTTGAAGTGCTCATAAACACAACCAGGGTGGCTGACAGTTAAAAACTGCTGACAGTTAACAAGCACTAAAATAAACGCAGTGATGTGATATACGGTTTTAGTATATATAAATTAATAACGTTAGAAGTACCTATAACCGCTGAGTGTGTACGAAGAGGTGTATATGAAGCGAAAGTGGTTTTTTCAGGATCGACACGGATGGGAATCCGTGATCCTTGCCTGCACCTCTACAGGGAATCTAGCGTGATGTATATGTGAAATAATCTTAAATATTTCATGTTCTTACTACTTGTTACTTTATACTGTTTCCTTGTGTTGTATTTTTTAATCAGTATACATATAATTCCAAAATAGCGCTAAGACTTCACAGCCCTACTGCATTGTATTTAATTTTTCTAATCGTAAGAAGCAATATTGTTACATAAATATTAAATAGAAAGTATTAAGTAAACAGCAACTCACCCTGCATAACCCAACTTTCTCGAGCGTCTGTACTCCGGTTTTCTTATTGTTAAGTTTTCTGCAGATTTGAAATTCCTCTGCTGATTAGGTGCAAGAGATTAGCGCCGGCTGCTGCTTCACTAATTACGTTCCACCGCATACGTGTTGCTCAGACTCCGCACTAAAGATTAAAATTGTAATTTTACATCCCAATTCAAAATAATCTTCGTTCCTAATTGAAAATGCGGTTGCTCTAAGATTTTGATTTAAATATTCCTTGAATGAATATTAAATGGGTGAATTTTCTTATTAGTGTAAGCCAAGGAGATCAGTACTTGTGCAAAGTTAAATGCAAATACATAATGCAATAGAATTGTTTACTTGTATTATACATATTTAGACTTTTAACAAAATTCAACTGAAAATGAAACATTAGTTCTTGCGTAGTTTTTATGGTAAATATAAACCAAGCTTAAAAATAACAGTTTGGGTTTGGAATACATTTCGGTACTTGCGGTAGAAGCTGTGGAAAGTGGTATTGGTACGTTTACACCACCGCTGGGCAAGATTTTCTTTTTATAGATTACGTTAAGCTATTTTTGATAATAAATTCTTGGTAACTCTGGCAATTTAGTTATTGTTAAATCATGCCCTTATAGACATATATGAGTGTATTATGATTGACGACTCAATGCTTTGCAATATTATTCTCGATTTCGTTCCCACATCTATAACGCGTCTTCCAAATACGAAACAACAAATCTTTTTCGAAATGAATCTGAGATGAGTTGGTTCGCTTTCACTCATAGAGTTGAAAGCAGGAAAAAGTTTTCTTTTCACAAAGGTGCTAAAATCGATGAAAATCTGTTTTCTATTTCATTCTCTATAGTTCTTTGTTTGCAGTCTGTGATTATGAATGAATGCAGTAGAATGCAAATTTTAGATGGTAAACTAGAACATTCCATACATAACAACTTTAATGCATAGTTAAATATATAAATTTGAAGTGGATTAATTCAGCTATCGATTATGAATGACTATTTACCGAAGAAATCTGAAAATCTATCTACTACATTTTTATTTATCGCATCACACTCGTAACTATATATTTATTTGTTCATTCAGCGTAGAAACGCTGCCAGCATCTTGGGCACTCTCCCTGCTTGTAGTTATTTGGTTCATATATTAAATTATTAATTCATGTTAATACAATAGTAAATTCAGTGAATTTAACCCACCGTTTACCGTCTATGCAACTATTGACACTTAATAAACTAAAGGTTCACACATTCCGGAGACGTATACAAGAAATTCTCCCCGCTTTAGTTCGTACGTGTGACCACTCGGAATCGTAACAGCCACGTCTCAAAGTCGTAGCACCGGATTCGTTTCGCAACACGTGAAACGTGATACCGCTAAACACGCACTCGTCGTGTTACCATTTTTATAGCTAAACTTTCTTGGAACAGTCAAACGGATGGGTGTTTTTCTTGTTCGGTAAAAAGTGTCTTTTATTTCCCGCTTTGAAAACAATGATTCGTATTTTTAGCACTGTATATTAGTGAAGGTATATGTAGGTATAGAGATTATTGATATCATACATCGAGGGTAGGCAGAGATAACGGATCCTTATCTATTGCGATTCTGACAAACCATTTATGCGTCATTGGTTAAAGATATTATTTGGAATTGTATTAATGCTCCAAATATTATACCAGTAAGCTGTTATTAATTAAAACTAAAACTTTCTCTACAGCTAACTGTATTCGCGTGAAACAAAACTAATTTTGCGTCATATCAGCTTACTTACACTTATTACACGTGTCCAAATAGATATTAAAAACAAACTTTATTCAGCTTAGCTGCGAATGTCTGATAAGAGCAACGTAACCAATATATTAATTTCCTTATCTATTATATTTGACACCCTAGAGGCATAACGAGGGGTGTAGCCATCCCACAAATAAATGTCTATATACCGTGACACATTTACGCATAGAGATCCCGCCACATAAGGTGGCAGTTGGAGGCGTCGCCACAGTCGCGTAATTCAGTGTTACCAGTAAACACGCCAAAACTAGCACTCACTGTGCCATACGGCTCGATACATTATAGGTTTCATTTGTAACGGTCTTTGGTTGCAGAGCTATAAACTCAAATAAAACAAATTAATATATCAAAGTCAAAATATGTTTATTAAACTATTTCAAACATGATTAATAATTAACGGGACTTATCCTTCTTATTATATATTACATATATTATGTGTTCCTTCACTCTGTCCGCAATAGACCGTTTAGTGTGTTCGACGTAGGATTTCCCACAGCTGCAATCAATCTTATACACACCCTTATATCTTATATCATGAGTATAAATCGCGAATCTCTTAAAACTATTATTTCAAACATGGCACTGAGCATTGTCTTTACATATTTTTTACCGAGGTTAGATCAGCGGAGACCCTAGCTTGGAGAAGAACTAACAAGAAACTCCGGAAATCAATTTATTATAATCACCCTTAACAAACATAAAAATTACAAAAAGTGGGCAAAAAACACAACGCTGGTAATACTAAATTTACCTTTCATACAAAATAACACGCAATGGCGGTAACGTCAAATTTAGTTCCAAGTTTGGCTACTGCCACCTTATGTGGCGGGATCTATAGAAACCATAACTTTGACGATATAAGTTTGTGTTACGTAGTTATTTACGAATGTCTTAGTTTGGAATGTCATTCGTTTCGACTGGCATAGAGATTTGTGTTTTGAAATTGATGTCTTTTATTAAAAAGTTTCGAAAATAACAAAGTGGTAAAATTTAGTTATCACGTTTTGTTCAAAAACTGATTTTATACATAGAAGTTAGATTGAATTAATTGAATGAAGTCTTATCGTTAGGATTTAAATGGAAAGGCTTTTGATAAAGAATATTGATTTTGAAAGCATGAGAAATTACTTTACAGAGGTATGCTTCTCCAAGGAATGGATAGTCGTTTTCTGACTGATTGGATATTTCATCGAGATGTCACATGTCGAGTTAGTAGTATTTTCTCGTAGAACTATTAATTCCTGGTATGATAACTAACTCTATCCGTTCCGTTCACTCTAGTAATAAATAACATTGGTTCGTGGTAGTATCGTTGAGAGTTATATCGTATCTGTATATACTTATACAATATGTTCGAGCATTTAAATTAAATTGATCATCGAGATATGGGTCCAATATCGGAAAATTGGAATCAAAACATTTTGCAACAATAACAGACGCTCGATACATTTCACAATTAGCATTTATTTTGTACGAACGGGCACAATACCAATCATTTTTAATGTAATAGCTATTCTTCGATTTACATAATAATGCATTATGCATTCGCCATGCGGCATGCGGAACTTTTAGTAGGTATTGGTTACAGGTCATGGGTTCATCACAAAATCACAGTTTTGAGATGGTTTACGTTAACGGTATTTTTAAAAATTGAAAATAATGTTTAAGGAGAATATGACTGTATGAATAAGGGAATATAAAAGAAGATTACGAAGAGCTGCTTAAAGTAGCCAAGTTAATAATTATTCTTTTAATTTTAACTTTTTTTATTTTATAGTGGATTTGAAGAAAGCACCACGCTACACAAATTTATTTAGGCTCTACCGTTGATTGTTGGATTGATTTATTAAACATTCACCTATTTCAAATATTCCAAGATAGTTTACCGAGATACTCTCCATCCTTTAAGGCATAAAGAGCATGTGTAATGTATGTAAATTTTGAGAAGCCTTGATTGAAGTCCGTTGTCATAGCAATTTGACGCCATCAGTGGCCATTGTTTGTTTGAGAAGACCGCATCGAATCAATTATTCGCTTCGACGCACCGAGAATCAACACAGAATCCCGCTGCGATTCCTTCCTAAGACTTGGTTTATCTGACATGTAAAAAAGAGAACATCTATTGTAAAAAAGAGAAAATATGTTAGTGCAAATTTGAAACAGCTCTCATCATAATCGATACATACGAATGCATACAAGTCTTACAGGTAATCTTATGGAAACATTGGATACTTATCAATAGGAATAAGTATTTTCCTTGAGTGTTATTTTTCAGTATTCCTGAAATGAAATGAAAGACAGGTTTTTTCAAACGAAACACAAATTTTTGCCATATTTTTATTCAATGTCATTCTTTTACTAGGAATGAAAATATCCTTAGTAATGTTAACGTATAATGAGTTGTCGTCATTCGTCTTTTCGAGCTTTCTTGATTATTTTCACGACTCGTCATTATAAACAAAACATACACTACAACTATTAACCTAAAGTTAGAGGTAACATGGTCACATTTGCTTTTTCTATGCTTTACGGTTACATTGAGTTCACTTTTCACCATAGAGTTCTCACCACCCATTTTCAAGAGTAAGGAGTACCTGTAAATCGTCAGTCCTTGAGTTTCCTCTTAAGAAAATTCTGCTCACTCATTACAGTATTCCAAACCATTAAACTTGTTCGTTACGAAACAAGTGAGAGAGAATATCTCAGAAAGTGAAATGGTATTTTCTCAGGGGCGGTATAAATGATGTAGTATAAAAATGGAATCATTTAACAATTTTAATCTTTATGGGCGTACTTTTTTATAGTACATACACGTTGCCTGGGTTAAAAAAAACTTCACTTCAAATACATAGTTTCACATTGATTACCTTGAACATGACTGTCGGTCTTATATTAATAAATAGTGAGATAGTTATTTTTAAACACTCGCGTTTTATACTCATTTTATTAATTATCTGAGACCGGGTCAAAACACGATAAATTTATAAAGATATGTGATTACCTTTATTTTGCCCGACGTTTCGACCCAGTTGCATAGGCCGTGGTCGCGGGAAGACTAGCTAGCAAGCTAGACTAGCGGGAAGTCCGTCACAGCTAAAATGTCTGTCTACCCTCACAATTGGAATTATTGTTAATTCATAGCACGACACACTACACTCACACTATCCGAAGACACATCCGCAGTTACGCCACGCGAATATAATCCCATGATTACTGGTTCCCATGTTTCTGACAGCCTAAAACCATCCTCACGATTGAAATTATTGGGATGTTTTTTAATTTCAATAGCCTCACGAACAACTCTGGGATAATAATGTTGTTCCGTGGAGATGATTTGAGGCTGATCGAAAATCGAAAATCACACAAATGACACGAAAATCAAAAGTCTCCTCGCAGATGATACCGTGTATAAACCGGTGAACTACAATCCAACGGCAAGAGTTTATCGCCGTATTCGTACACTGATCAAGGACCAGGAGGATCTTTTCACTGAAGACGAGTATGGGCAACTGCACAGGGCGAGAGTGGTACATCCACCGAAACTTTATGGCTTGCCGAAAATACATAAAGCTAACGTGCCTTTGCGACCGATTGTCAGCCAAATTGGATCACCCACGTACGACCTGGCAAAGCACGTGTCAAAAGTATTGCAGCAACTGGTGGGCCAGACGTCGTCCTATGTGAAAGATTCACGTCAATTTGTTGGAATGATAAGGAACACATGACTGGAACCAGGTGAGGTATTGGTGAGTTTCGATGTCGAGTCGTTGTTTACCAATGTTCCAGTGGACGAGTGTTTGGCAGTCATAAAAGACAAGTTTAGGCAGAGAGACGTATCAGATAGATACATCACGTTGTTAGAGCACTGCTTGAAGGGAAGCTACTTCTTGTACCAAGGCCAGTATTTCCTTCAGATCGATGGTGTGGCAATGGGCAGCCCTGTGGCGCCGGTACTTGCCAATATCTGGATGGAACATTTTGAAGAAAGGGCTTTGAATGGTGGACCTTCAAGTATTAGACTTTGGAAGAGATACGTGGATGACATCTTTTGTATCATTGGAGGAGGTGAAAATAGTGCGAGAGAATTTGCCAGTTACCTAAACTCCATCCATCCAAAAGTCAAGTTCACCGTTGAGGTTGAAGAGGATCGAACGTTGGCCTTTTTAGACGTAAAAGTAATGGTCAGATCGGATGGAACCTTGGCGCATTCTGTACACAGGAAACCTACACACACGGATAGATACCTGCACGCCACGTCACATCACCACCCACGTCATGCGCAGTCTGTTGTGAGGACTTTGGTAAACCGGGCATATGATCTGTGTGACCCTGACCATTTAAGCGGAGAACTGGCTCACATCCAGGAGGTGCTGAAGAAAAATGGTTACAAAACGACAGGTCTCACGGTGAAACCAAAGAGGGATAAACATCCAATTGTACGCAGACAACCGGCATTTCTACCATATGTGAAAGGAATAACGGACAAAATAGGTGCAATCTTAAAACAGTATTCGATTGACACCGTTTTTAAACCAGTATTCAAAGTAGCAAGCAAATTACGGAGCGCGAAGGATGTTATCCCTTTTCAAAACCCGGGTGTTTATAAAATTCAATGCAGTTGCGGTAAAGTTTACATTGGCCAAACAAAAAGAAGTGTCCAGGAACGGGTCAAGGAGCACATAGCAGCTGTAAAGAATAGGCAACCACAAAAGTCAGCGATAGCGGAACACCTGATGTCTGGTTCAAACCATTGGATGGAATTACATCAGCCTCAAATCATCTCCACGGAACAACATTATTATCCCAGAGTTGTTCGTGAGGCTATTGAAATTAAAAAACATCCCAATAATTTCAATCGTGAGGATGGTTTTAGGCTGTCAGAAACATGGGAACCAGTAATCATGGGATTATATTCGCGTGGCGTAACTGCGGATGTGTCTTCGGATAGTGTGAGTGTAGTGTGTCGTGCTATGAATTAACAATAATTCCAATTGTGAGGGTAGACAGACATTTTAGCTGTGACGGACTTCCCGCTAGTCTAGCTTGCTAGCTAGTCTTCCCGCGACCACGGCCTATGCAACTGGGTCGAAACGTCGGGCAAAATAAAGGTAATCACATATCTTTATAAATTTATCGTGTTTTGACCCGGTCTCAGATAATTAATAAAATAGTGAGATTTCTGAGATACTTACATACAATAATTAAATGAAAAAATGTTTCGTGTGACTTAAATTGTTTATAAAAAATCGTAAGTGTTTGGATGCCTTGTGCGTTTAACGGTACTATATCTGAGTTTTATACTAGATATGTACATATGTATGTATATAATGAAAACAGTGCTTCGAGTACCCAAAAGTTATATGCTAGATATCTACATATGGATATAATGAAAACGGTGCTTCAAGTACCCAACGTCAATGATTACCGAAAACTGACAAGTCCGAAAAGATTACAGTCGTTGCCCTTATTTATTTCGATTTCTAAGAATGTCACACGCTACTGGATAAAGTATATCTTGTCCTCACGCTGAACCCTGTCGGCGTCGTTTTACCAATTAAACAATCAGCACAAATTGGTTTCCTCACTAACTGTACTGGCTAGTTTGTACTGCCAGTTCCTCGTATTGTCTCACGCCCCAAACGTTATAAATATTTGAAATAATTGAGATAGCAATAACTGAGGATAAATTGAATTGAGGTAACAATTGAGTATCAATTACTTATATAATATAAATATATGGTACTCTTTCTTTTGGTTGAAGAAATAAATATAGTTGTGTTCTTTAAGAATCAAATGACATATTTTGTAATAATGACTGGTGAGATATGTTATTGGTTGCGTTTTAATTAAACCTTAAATGTATTAGGTTCTATGGTTATCTTTTGGTATCAAATAGGTCTGAATTTATTAAATTTAAATAAACCGACCAATAGGCAAGTTACTCATATCCTTATATGTATTAAAATCTACTTTTACGATATACACTTTTTATTATGTTGAACTTGATATAAAACTAGTTAATATACCGCCAATACTAAATCTACTTCCTGGTAGTAATAAATGTGGCACAAAGTACAGTTTCGATACTAAAATGAGAAAAGTTAACAATAGAGGGCGTGCTTATCGTGTATTGTAATAGGTGTGTCAAACAACGGCAGAAACAGAACATAAATAAATACATACATATGTATCTGGGTAATACGTGAGTTTAAATTGGCCATAAAATTACTACCTTCGCAATTGCGAAGATGGACACCTGAACCTCTGACTACTCCGCAAGGCTCATGAACGCGTTTGTCTTTTATTTGTACATTGTATTCTTATTTTAGATCAGTCTATCGCTGATCTTAGTCATAGACTATTCGAACGCGAACTTTCAGAGTACCCACTCTCACTCCCATAATAATAAATAAGGTGGTAATATTAAATACCTACCAACGTATAAATCTAATTTATATTTGTTAGAGTAATTGTTCCTCACATGTATTTACAGATAGAAATCTATTTAATGAAACTCAATATTCATTCCATATCCTTTCCAATTAAATTGTTTGCTGTACCGGCAATTAAATGATTAAACAACATAGGAATCAATTGCTAGACAGATTATAAAATGGACTCATTATACCGATAGAGTACTTAACGTTCTGTATTTTGACAAGTACTTACTTGGCCATTTTCAATTTATATACTTAATAGCTTTTAAATTATGACCTTGGTTTCAATTCCCTATTAAATCCTACATAACTCATATATTAATATCAAATGTACCGTACGAGATGTCTCTACAAGTCGAGTTCCTTTAAAATGTATAAAGTGCACATCACAAGTCTCTTCCTTTAAACAGGTACCTGATTACCTGTATTATTTGAAGCAATCTTCCTATATGTAGCTATTATATAGTACAGTACAACCCTATGAACTTGCACCTATTCGCCGCGACCCGATTGACCGCACAAGCTCAGCTTTGTTTATATTGGGGCTTAATAAATCTTCTGGAAGCTTCGATAACATAAAGAAACACATTCACGATTGGTCAACACATGTCACTAGTGTAAACCGAAGGCCATTTAATGACCCTAACAGACTTCCAACTGTCAAAATGACTACTTGTTATAGAATGGATTTAGATTGCAGTCACAGACGGAACTGGCTGGATATAAGAACGTTTATTTTTCCATGCCCTTTGAGTTAGATGAGCTGTGGTAAGATTAAATTATATATATAAAGAATATGTAAATAATGTAACTTATGAAGATAATGAAACGGGTAATAACTAAATAAGGGTGTCATTTTTAACAACGAGGTTTATTCCTTGTAAACGGCGAATTCTCTAAACTTTATATTTCGGTAAAATATTCCTACATATATATATATATATATTTACGCCTCTCGATATATATTTTGTGCCTTTGGGATAAATAATATAACAATTAAATATATATTTAAACATAATTACAATAACTCAGTATACTTTTCATTTTTTATTTTATTATAAAGGAATGAAAACAGGACATTGATAAAAAAGTATTTCCTCATAAGTCAACTTATTTGAAGTTGTAATAGACAAGAATAAAACCTTGACCTCTTCTTAAATTAATCCGACCAGAACATTAATAACAAACGTTCTGAACAACGAAACATTTTTCTTCATTATAGTTGTTTTGTTCTGTTTGGTCCTGGCTGCCCGCGGATGATGTTTTAATAATAGATTTCTACTGAAACGGCCGTTCTATTGGAGAAGACAGGGATTTCAGGATGAAAAATGAATAGAAACATCTCATTTCTGTTTCAAAATGTTCTTTTTAGTTCGGTTTGGCACGTTGACATGGAATTTGTCTTTTCATCTTCCTATTAAATGTTGGCTGGCTGAGCTAAGGCTGTTTGACTGTCACTGGATTAAATTAATGGGTCGGTTGAATTTCTCAATAACAATGTAGGAATTTTAATTGCCATTAAATAACGTATTAATGTTCTGTCTCCATAAGATTTATATTATCCCAGTCTACTGTTCCAGAAATTTGAAAAGTTTCAGACGAGAATTTCCCGTCTTTTGGACTTTTTAATTAAGTTTACCTAACTGTGGCTCTTTTTTTAAAGCGGTGCTTCATGACCTTTATACCAGTATGTAAAGAACATTATATTCCTGTAATCTCCACTAATCTTAGAACATGATACGTTTAATCTTAGTCTTTCATCATACACATTCCCGCAAACGAGGGTTAACATTGTCGTGGTACATTACCTATTCTATGGCTTATAACATAAAATTAACGAATCCATTGTTCGTGCCGTTAATAGTGGCAGCATGACGTGCAATGTGTGAAACAACGCAATTTAGTTCCTGTTTGTGTAAACACCAAATTCTGATTGCGCCCCAGCTTGAGATTACTCGCTATAGTTTTTGTATTCATTATAGTCAAATTATGTAAAGTACAAATTATATTACTGTAAACACAATGGCCGTCATAAAGCACAAAGCTGAAAGAGTTATGTTAAGGTAACGATGTTAATGCGTTTAACTTTTTTCTTTAACTGTCGTCAAAGTTTCAAGGGTGTCAGGGCTTTCGTATTCTATGAAAATGACATAACAGTTTCCGATACTTATGTTAAAGGTGATTCAGGAGATATTAAATCTCAAAGACTCTTCAAAAAAAAGCTAGAAAATATGTGTTATAGTCAATAAACAGCGTTCTAATGTAGTATACAATTGTGTACTATTGTACTTTTAAAAGAAGTCAACATGTTTACAAAAACGCCTCCTTCTTTACTGGCAGTTCTATTTATGAATAATAAATATGAGTTATTAATAACAATAGAAAGGACATGTAAAAGCATAGCTTCATGATTCGCTCGAACTACACAAACAAGCGAAAGAAAGCTAGTGGAGTAACAGACAGACAGACTTACGCAAACATTATTACTTTAATGGCTCAATATAACAAGCTTTCCTAGACCGAATTACTTGAGATTATTAGGAAATTCATGGTTTGTTTTTAAGAGTGTCAACAATCCTGTAATCTGAATGATGTTCGAATTATGGTTATTTTTCAATAAAACAATAGAAGAATAAAATCAAAAAGCTGAATAGGGTAGAGCTGTCTGTATTGTTTGATTCTTAGCTATGTAGACACACGATTTGAGCATGTACCAATGGAAATGAAGATGAAGTTAACGAATTTCTATGTACATTTTCGTAATAAAAACACATTTACGAAATGCATCGAATTATACGGTGAGGGAAAACATCGTGAGAAAACCTACCTGTTCGTCGAACAGGTAATAGTTAATGCTTGTAAATGGCCACATAGCTGACCACCTGTCACATTGAGTACTGACTATCTGGTTAACACGTGGGTTCGAGGTGTCCATAGAATTACTACCTTCGCAATTGCGGAGATGGAAACCTGAACCTCTGTCTACCCCGCAAGGGTTAATGGTCGTGAATGCGTTTGTTTGTTTTTTGTTTTTTTGTAGACACACATAATTTTTTTGTAGCATGACGCATGCCGCCTATTTTACGCGATATAGTTAATAATTAAATTAATTGCATTTAACGCAGAATCGTATTTTAAACTATGCTATGATAGATTCCAGTATGACTTATAACAAAAGATGGTCATTTATTATAAATACATGTACATTGAGTACGTGCAACTAACTAATGTAAACCTAGTGATACTTGGCAAGCACACTAAGGCGATATCTATTAAATAAAACAACCGCTGAGGTTTATTTACTTTCTCAAGTATTAAGGCCCTTATCTTTCCTCCTCAGTTGTGCGCAAAGCTATTCTACGAAAACTTTAGTGATCGGCGAAATGTATTTAAAAGTTTGACAACGCCCTAAATCGCGTGGAACTTTAGTCGCAACGTTTATTCACGGCTGGCAATCAAATAAACAGATTGAATCATTTGCTTTAGTATACCTAGTAATACAATTGAAGTCTAAATACCTAGATCCATTAATTTTAGTGCTTCCGGTCTTCTATGACATGTGAAGTAGTTTTTAAATCGCAGCGATCTATTTATATCAATTGGTTTGCAAAGCTTGCCTTAATGTTTTCATGTATTTTAGTTTTGGTAATACAACAACATGTGCACAACATAAGATTTTGCCAGTATTGTTTACATTAGATCCCTAGATTTTTGATCGTGGGAACACCTCGTGTATTTTTGCTTACAATGTAAAGTTATTTCATTAATTGTACTCTTTATATTGATAGTATTTGATAAATTGTTGACAGTAATCTCAGTTAGAAAAGATTGGCATGTAAACGAAGGTTATTTAAATATCAGTGAAGTAAAATTTAACAACTATTTTTTCTCCTTATCTCACTGTAACTAAGTTATAAGACAAAATGAGACAAAAACTGGAAACAATTGAATAACTATATCGCTCGTCTATGAATAACTATAGGAACGATAACTCTCAATAGAAAGTCAATTTGCCTATCTAAATTCGCTTTGACATCGGCGCAGGTATTAGCATATTCTAAATGACGAAGCCATCGCCATGATTGGAACGTGGATAGTCCCCAAAGCGTTGGCTCAATTAAAACGAGAAAGAAAATAATTTATTCCAAAGTTTCTACGGTATATCAAAGTATAAGAAATATTTCCATCTGTGTATACACCATTAAGCAGATCTAATTTTTGATAGAGATATGTTGTGTACTATGTTTTTAGTTTATTTAAAGAATGTAGCTTGCATTTATATGCAAAACCTTATGGTTTGGTTTATATTAATCAAACATTTTTAAATAAATTGTTTGAGAGTTGGATAAATCATCACGATTGCAAAAAAATACCTCCTTAAATACCATAAGTTAATATTATGAAATAAATTTCAACTACAAGCAATATTGTTAGGAAAATTCTTTTTGTTACCATAACAAAGTAGACGTTCTTAATAACCATGCTGGTAACCGTATTGGCAACTGAAGCTAAATTGTTTACGAGCACGAATGCAATAAAGGGTAATGTCGTTAACTTCGTTTCTAACATAATATGGGCACAACTTTATTAAACTTTGTTACCTAGCCCTAATGTGTGTTTAGGTCACACAAGCCTGGATATTTTTCCTTCAATCCAATCTCAAGCTCCTTATTAGTTACATACTTCTTCTTTTTAACAATAGGCAGAAACTATCGATCGCCATTTTGAATGATACTGGAATCTCTCTTGTCGGTACACCAGTTAACCTTCTCCTTCATGCTTTTTTGTTCTTCAAGCTAGGTAAAATACTACTTTTAAATTATTGTAGATTCGTTTTAATACTTACACGCAGATGTGACTACATGTAGTTTTGTTTTTGGGCTTTTATGGCTCTGTGTGAAATTACTTTTTATACTCCAAAGGAGTTAATGTAAGGAACTGATACACCTTAGAGACAAGAAGATAAGCAAATTTTATGTACGGCTCTAGAGGTTCAGAAGTTTACTGAAATTGAAATATAAATCTTGCGAACACTGTGTTCACACGTAAATCGTAGCTCCGACTGATAATGCCTCGAGTTTTCCTCATAAGTCACGTATTTGAAAACAAGGTGTTGCATGTATAGAAAACTTAGCATGGATGTGTTTTATACGACCTACTTATGAATTTGTTACAACCACAGACCTAGAGGTCTGTGGTTACAACCCGTTCTTTGTTGCAAGTACATAAGCTATAGGTCAGTGTTTAAACTGTGCGACATTTGGGAAGCAAAAGTGTAAGTAAAGTGATTTTAAAACATTTACTATCAATTTTCTCCTTACAATTAATCTTTTTAATTTTGATTGTCATGTCGTAGTAAGGCACCGTGAGACTTAAAGCCGTTCATATTTAATAAGCGATGGACTAGTAACCTGTCATCAATGTACATTGATATAAATATAATCGTAATTTAAATGAAAGCGACAAGTTTTTAGACATATTTAATTTATAGGTAATTTATTTTAATTAGTTTTAAGTTTGTAAATATTTTGTTAGTTTTAATTCCTTGTTTTATTGTATAAAACATAATTTGAATTTATGAATAAAAGTTTACGTAAACACCTTGTTAATATCTATTTAATATATATTCCTGGCTCTGTATACCCCATACTAGATAAAAGATCGTAAGCAAATGTTTGAATGAATTACTTAAACATAGCCTTTAAGTGATTTAGCTTCTAACAAACTCGGGGAAATACTAATAAAACTTATTCACATTTCCAAGTTGGAAATAGCCTCCAAAGTATTCTGAATGTCACTCCTAGTTTCAGCTTTTCTTAAAGCAAATACCTATTGCAGTTTGTGTACGTGATGCCAATAACTTAATAATTTTACGACTGAAATTCCAACTGCGGGTGAGCGGGATGAATATTAATTTTTACTGTCTGATTTATGCGAAACATAACTTGTTCCAGAAATCTGGAGAAAGTTCTCGTAATTATCTGGCAGATCCCCGAGGAGTCTGGGGTTTATGATGGACGAAATGTTCTTAAATTGTAATGACAGTTAGAGATTTTTAATCATCTCTATATAAATACAGTTTTTCAGCGATTTTTATTTAATTAATGCCATTTTTAGTTCTTTTTGAACAATAACTCGTACCTACCGCTTAATAGTTTGTTAAAATTATTAAACTTTTTAGTCACGTGCAACTTTTGAGGAAGCTGGCCCCATTCCTTGTTGTACAACATGTCGTCATAACAACAAAAAGTCATCTTTGTAATACTGATATTACATTATAAACGGTTTAAAGGACACCAGTGTAGTATTACAAAAATTATATCTTGTTAAACCTGTTCTGCCTACCGAACTGAAACTTCAGTTAAGACTTTCTTAGACAGACTTTTTACAAAATTACTATATATTTCTTGTTAAATAAAGTGAGATTAAATAAGAATACATATTGTGACTAATGAATAAATAAGTTTCATTTAGGCACATCCTTTTTTACCAAACGCTCTCCATTTTATATTACGCCTATGAAGCGAAACAATTTCCACGACCTTATGAATAAAATTTAGAGATGACATGCAAATCATCATTAGACATCCTCCACCAAGGGATCTGTTTTGTCATAGAACTGGAATAAGTGGCTGAGAAAGGGAACCTATTTTCCTTTTAGGGGGGACAGAACTTTGAAAACTTACTTAGTAGCTTATTATTTATTGACTATCTAATCGGTTTGTGGTGACATTAATTTGTACTTTGAAAAAAAAAAGAATAATTTGTACCATCCTCGGTTACTTATTTTTGATTATTTATTGGGTTTGTGTTGACTGTAATATGAAATTTAAATAATATTATTAAAATTAGTAACCACAATGCCATTTTATTCTAGTCCCTTAGTCACCTATTAAAATATGCTAGAAGAGCGCAGTTATCACTATGTTAATGCTTTATTTCGGGACTTATAGTAGTTTACAACAATGTTTATATTATACATACATATATTCACGCCTCTACGTCCCCAACAAAGGAGAAACTATATTATGTTTGCTATTATAACAGTTATAAGAAAATAATTCAACATTACAGCTTTACTCTTCAATGAAACAGCTGATCGAGTAAATGTACCTTTCATTCATGTCTAAGCTTTTGAACTCTTTGTTTGCGTTAGTACCCAGATCACAGTGTCTTTTCCTTCGCTATCATCACGCCGAGGTAAGCGCCTAATGTAGTCAGCGCCCTTTCAATTTAGCATCCCCAAATTAAATGTAACAAAGCATGTGACTCATCACATTTGCATTTAATAAGTTAATATGGATTCTTTTTATTTCTTAGCCTTTACTAAGCGTTGGAAAAATTCACAGAAAGTCTTTGTGATATGGTTATAGTGTTGTTAAAGATGGCGATTGTAGGATTATGACAATCTTCTCAACATAGGTAATTCCTAGCTGCCTTTCTTCCCGGCATGCCGTAGGAGGCGACTAGGAGATGGGCTAGTAACCTGTCACCAATGTTTTATTTTGACATTGCAACCCTAACATTCATAACCTACTGACCTAGGAGATGTTATATCTCCGAGGTTCTGTCCACCCCGAAAGGCCTTAAAAGACGTGAATGTATGTATAAATCTTTCTATAGCAGCTTAAGAACAATGGAACCGTAATAACTTCACGGGTGCTTTGTATAATTGTAATCCTGCACAATCCGATAATTGTTTTTCGCTTGACCAACCACTGATGACTTAGTTTATGGCTTAGGCCCCTCCATTATGCGCTCATTAATCAATTCAGTGCGTTTGATTGCTAATGATTTCATAAATTATATGTCAATCTTGCTATAGTTTGTTGGGCTTGTGATAAATCTATTTATTTATGTATATAAACAATACCTAGCGTACCTAGAACGATAAACTAAGGATATATGGAAATACTTATGAGGCTTACTTACACGTTTTTAATTTTCACGATATTTTCCCTCACCGTAGTATTCGACGCATTTCGTAAATGTATTTTTATTACACTCATATAGTACATATTATAATCAGCTAACGGATTGTAAAGCAGGAGAAAAGCGTTGTGCTCAACTCTGCAACGGGAATCAAACCTGGGACCCCACGATTAGCGTAGAGGTCGTCAAACAGTCGTAACAGTTTTCAGAGCACCACACAAAGAGTAGTTAAACCGACCAGGTAACTGGTGCTTAGAATTATAATAAATATTTACAGTTATTATGAGGTGTATATAGCAAAGTTGAATCATGTGTGTCTTTTTCAGAACTTGGTATCTCTGCATTTTATGAACTTATTATTATCTTAAAATTAGCATTATCTTATTTCATTTTTTATATTTTACAACATGTAAACAGAAAATGAAGCTTGTAAAAGCAATTCGAATCTAAAACAAGTCATTAATATCGATATTTTATGTCAAAGAATGAAATTAGTTTTGCTAAAGAGTTTATAATCCATCTCCAACCGTAAACTATATGACAAATGTAACTGTAGCCTGAAGCTCGTACTGAAATGTTAGTACTTATTTGCAGATACTAGATAGATAGCCTTCACCTTTTATGTATGCCAAATGCTTGGTTGTATCGTAAATAGGATTTGTGCCAGTGATAGATCCGGGGTCGTGACGGGCTAGACTTAAAGATAAAACACACACTTCGCCTAACAAATGATAACGGATGACATTTTTTCGCGCAAAGTGCCAAACGTGACGCACATACCGAATCTTGTTCCTTGATTTATTTCTTCCAAGATAAAACATGATACATGATGCCGGATGGAGAAATCAAAGGCATATTTTAAATGAATACTATCATTAAAGTTCAATTGGTGTAATAATGTCCAAATATTATTATTATTAACAGTCATATAATATCTGTGATAATCGATGACGTCATAAAATGCTAAGAGTCTCCTATAGTGAAAAACGATAAAAAGATGCTCTTTATTTACGTTACAGACTAATTATCATATTAAATGGGCAACAAAATGCGATAATATGCTATTTTTGTCCCCTAATAATAGGCTAAAATATGCACATCCTTACACCTCTTTGTTATTGGAAAATAAAATATAATGGGTTGTTTCATAAAGGTTTAACACCCAAGAAGTATGACAGTGCATTCATGAATAAGTTATTGTTTTATAAGTACTCATTAGCATTATGAATTTCAATTACTTTGGAATGCTTAAATACTTTTAGTAGCCTCTTTTTGAATAAATTATTATATTTGGGTTAGTTGGTGTATATATCCTATATTTATTTTATATGGAAGACTAGCCAAGATATTTTAATTGTTTATTTATTATTTTAATATCAATTCGGGGCGGTAAGTACGGAGTTTTCTCTTATATTTGTAATTGCAATATGTTGGATTAACTTGTTTTAAAATTGTAAAGTCGCATAAACAATGCCTCGGTTTGTGGTAAAATAAAAAATAGTAGTACAAGGTTCTTTCATCATATGATTGGTTCTGGGCAATGCAAAGCAAAATCTCAATGAGCTTGTTAAAGAACTGAAGCGTAGTTCGATATTAGCTGCATTGTACTCTAACCTATGACACAGATTGGCGGTTCCATCGAAATATGTTTAATAAGTAGCTTCCGGTAGTTGAGCTAACCATGCCAAAGTTAGATTGGAATTCGGAACTAAAACTCATGTCGACATGCCTATCAACCGGCTCAAACAAATAAGTTGTTTAAATTTCATTCCAGCAGTGTTGTGAAATTGTTCTATGTATGTACAGTGCTGACGCCAGTGATTCCTGAAGGGATAAACAGAGTTTTGATGCATGAATAATATGACATATTAGGGTGTTTCATCTTTATAGGAGGGAAAATTTTGGGTGAATATTTACATATAGGCATACTAAAATCCCGCATAAGCCATTGTAAAGCTCATGCATATGAATAAATATTGCTTACACTATATCATCAGCTTAAATACTCAAAGTGTTCACATATTACTTTATTAATTCAATAAAGGTGTTCCAGGTTCTGCTAAAATGTATTGCACTTTCACATTTATGTTCCCTTCAAGTTATCGCCTTCAAGAACACCGAAAAGTTTGTCGATTCAGTTGCGTTAATTGAAAAACGCGCGGCGCCCTCCAGTTAATATTATCGAGACTTGGAACAAAGATACAAAGTTATTTTATGACTTGAGAAAGCACATTAATATTCATAAGAAAACAGGGCGAAACGAAGTGCTAAACTTTATGTAGGTAATGTACTTTAGTCTCGAATAAATGGGCCCCGAGTGCCCGGCGCGAGCTGAGATAGAGCATCAGAAAAGTGCAACGGTATATGACCTCTCTGACAATGCAGAGATGGAGAAGCCTACTTTTAGGAACGAATGTACCGTTCGTAAAATGTACAAGGTCAAAGATTATATTTTAAGTTCCTCTTATGTTAATTTTATTTAGCTTTTGTAATGCAAGGTAGAGGTACTTAACAGGATATACTTCCTTGTTTACGTTTCTTAAGTTTCGTTTGTTCAAATAAGGTAAAGGATGTTTTTTATAACGATTTTTGTATATTGATCTACAAATGAATGATGATTGTAATGATTTTTGGTGAAGGTAGAGGCTAAATAACCTTATCTGAGCTTTGCGATAGTCTGTGTCCGCTCATAACTAATTTCACTTACAGATACAAACCAGAGTAATTACTCATCAAATATTTATAAAAAATACCTAGTTTTACACCTGATTTATATTGTCTAGTTGCTCAAATAAATTTAATCAGGGAAAACGTTCATTTCATCATCCAAGTACCAACAGGTTTTAAGTAAAACATTATTTCAATGTGAGCTGATTTTACTCAATAAAATATTATTATTACTTGATATCTTTCAAACTTCGATGAGATAAGGGTTCGAGATGTGGGTTATGTATTAAGGAACCTGATATCTGTAGCTTGAGGCAGTTTTCCTGACAAGTTTCGGTTTCCTGTCCTAACAATATCGCCCTTATATTGTACCTATAATGTTTGTTAAGTTATTTTAAATATATAATATTTTTGCTGTATTTGTCATTTATATAACGTGCTTATTTTTGTTATACAATGATTGATGTGACAATGACTAAGTGCCTGCAAATAATAATGATGATGTATGCAATGACATTTTAAAGTGGAGCTGGTATTCCATTGTTTCATCTCCCTAGAGACATACTTTGGTATTTTGAGAGGCTTCGAAACAGAGAAAGTAGTGTATTATATGAGCGTATTGAAGTTTCATTCACAACTGAATAAAACTGTTTACAATAATTATATTTACTTTCAACATCGAAAGGTATAAGTAAGATTGTATAGTATGTAACATGATTTCCGTATTTTATTTACAATAACATACGTATGTCTCAACTTAATATATCTATCTCGAATTTTTATATATTAGATATATGTATATTGATGTCATTGAAGCCTAAGAGGTTTTAATAAAAATAGTACCGAATATCTTTGTAGGAACACGGACGTGACATATATGTAGGTATGTTGTATATGGCGTTGACGTTTTTCACATTTTTTGTGGCTTGAGTGTTTGTGTTCCATATTAGGTATGCCATTCTACAGACTTTAAGTTTATAATGTGTATGTGTGTAGCTTTATAATTAGTACGTTGACTACAAAGGAACAGTATCGTTGTAAATCTCGGTTAGTTCCATCTTGTAATTAATATTTCCGTCTGAGTGCACTCTCGTAATATCATATACAGGCAGTGTCGTAGTTTACCGCGACTTAGGATGCTGCAACTGTTGTGAGTAACAATCTGCACGGCTAAACATATTCTTGAGACCCTTATATTTATTTACCGTGACCAATAAACAATAGAATGTCCATTGACACGAAGTTAATTTTACGTATGGACAACAAACCAACTAACTAATTCGCAATGAATAATATATGATTGAATTTTATCATTGAGTATAGGGACTTAATACGTAAAAGTATTTATCACACGGATTTCCTATATTTTTACCGAATATTTTGTCATTTCTTCAGGGCCACAAACGTTACTCTTTTGTGCATGTAGGTATGGTTTCGAAAATTTAGTTCTTGTTTTCATCAACTGCACTAGCTCATGCCATATGTAACATGACGCTAAAACATCCACAAGCTGGATTTCGCTTACTTCTGTTAATCCATTTTTAGAGTCGACACCATGTTGGCTTTGTCTTCAATGTCCTCATAAGCTGGCTACGAAAACTCAAATGTTTTGTGCCCGTGTAGAATTTACCATCCTTCTATAAATAATTATAAATGTACATATGTATAGAGCCTGCTAGTAGAAGATGTAATTAGTTGAACATATACATGTATTTTCAATTGGATGGTCAGAGCCTATCAATGACCATATAAATAATCCTAAATTATGGTTCTCGACTTAATCATATTCATTATCCTTTTAAATCATGCTCTTACAATAACATTTACCATATTTTAAATACCTAGAGAGTAATTTATTTTTTAATTCAGTAAAGTTGGATATAAGCTATAAATAGGCATACTTTGGGACAGAATTTATCAAGAGTCTGGTAGTCAGTGTTTAAGAAATATTTGGCCATAGACAAGTTCCATTATTCCAAACTATTGTTACTTTTACGGAGGTGTCATTAAATTACGTCTCAAATAGGTAATTGATATCAACATTTAACACGAACCTTTCATTTAAGCTTGGGAATTCTAGGAAGTCTTACAAAATTTAGTATCGAATTGCTACGAATCACCCAGATGAGTATCAAGGCTTAGCGGGAACGAGGGGTTACTTTAATACTAATCAGCTAAACATTTATAAGGATTTGGTGTTGTATTCATTTCAGACTTCATCCTTTTAACAATTATTTGGACATGGCAAACAAGAATACTGATTGTACATTCAGAACTTTAGAGACTGATACTGGCATATGTCTGTAGTTATGAGGTAGTCTAGTGTTAGTCTGCAGACTGCAACGTCAATACAATGCTTATTAGTTGCCGTTGTTCTTGGCTATCAAAGTGACTAAAAGAATAGGACTCAATGCAATCTATTGGGCGAAGGGCTAGCAACTTGTCACCAATGATCCATATCAATCCATCACAACCACAAAACATGCTAAAAGTAATCTATGAGATATTATATCTTTGAGGTTCTATCCACGCTGAAAGAACGGGAATGTATACGTAGATGTACATATAAGGCGCCTATTATTACAAGTTTGCAACCGCCTAGAACCACAGGGTTAAAGATGCTGCTCTTTATACCCTTATGAATAAAGATGAACTCTATCAAAGCAATTGTACAACCCTTAAGTCAACTGAGAATGATAAACCTAATGAATTGTAAGTTATGGTTATTAGTAAATTCAACCTAATTCTGAAATAAAAGCTTGCTGTAGCGTAGGGTATTGTATTTTGATTTCAGTGACATTGGATTGTTTACCTGTACCTAAATTCTTATAATTCTTCCAATCATTAATAGATGCTTAATGTTTAAACCGAGAAACCCGCATATTAAACTCGTGCATTCAATTACTGAATAGTGCAATATGAGAAATAAAGAAACGTTTTTTAGTTGCTTAATGGTTGTACATATCATTAATCATATTTAGGTACAATAAACGTTGAATTACTTGTAAAAATATCATTTGTCACCTATTTTGTCCCGTATTACTTGAATAATGAAAATAACTTATAAACTAAGAGTTTATTTAAGGTTTTTTATAACAACAACGTTGATTTCGTATTAACTTTACAATAATTTAATAAGATATTTATATAAACAAATAATATTTATATTGGTACAAGCTAAATAAATTTCATATTAGTGTCCTATAAAGCCATACAAAGAGATCAAAAGTGACTAAATAAAAATATCTACATAATTTCTAAAAGTAACAGCGGACATATCATTTCTGATCTGTGGTTCTGTCCCTTTCAAAGAACATTATGAAACGCGAATGTATGTTTGTATGAACGTATAATATCTTGACTAAGAATATGAAAATTATGCTTAGCGTGAAAGAGAGGAAAGTAGTCTCTATTCAAATAATTGCAGTCGTAAAGTAAGAATGCAATTTCACCCACATTTTAACTTTTATGTTTTAAGTACCAAGCACCAACTCTATGTTTTATTGCCTACTGCAATCTTACTTAAAGAGTGCATAGTGGATACTTATAACATGATTATTTTTACGAAGCATGCACTTAATTTGTCAACATAGATACTTCACTACATAGTATAAAACAAAGTCGCTTTCTCTGTCCCTATGTCCCTTTGGATGCTTTAATCTTTGAAAGTACGCAACGGATTTGGATGCGGTTTTTTTTAATAGATAGAATGATTCAAGAGGAAGGTTTATATGTATAATAACATCCATTAACTAGTGGAGTAGGCTATATATTTTATACCCGTGCGAAGCCGGAGCGGGTCACTAGTATTATATGAAACATACAATGATTACCAAGAAAATCACTATAATTATTTCCTAAGAGTAAGTTAAGTTTGATGTATAGTAGGTGGTAGCTCAACACCTTTCATTTTTGTGCGATCTTAAATAATAAAAAAGTATTATTCACATCTGTATAATCAAGTTATTTCATTTCTATTATTATGAAATAATTCTTTCCCTAGATAAAGTTGTGTAGCTAATAGCATACATATTCTGCAACCTTTTGTTCTAATCAAAAGCAAGGGAGGAAGAAAATTGGTTGGTTCAATTACGCAGAACTGGGTGTGATTGGATTGTATTTGAGGTGGTACAAGCAAAAAGCTCAATTTAATTAAAAATAAAGTTTATGCAAAAAAAAAACTTCTCACAGAATATTTCATTCATTGATGTTGCTATCAGAATGTGTTTTCATCAGAATGTTATTTGGACGGCGAATCCCGTAGTTGTACACTCAGGATAAGTTATCTATAAATATACAATTAAGCAACTTTCCTAATCGATCAGAATATTTATGTTATGTATAGACTTTATAGAAAAAAAATTACAGCGCAGTTTTAACCGTAAAAATTGTTATAATGTAATAAATAAGACATATGATAGTCTGATAGACGCTATATTGAAAAAGGGTGACGTTAGGAGTACCTATAACCGCCGAGTGTGTATGAGCAGATGTATGAGTGTCAATGAAGCGAAAGTGGTCTGTCAGGATCGGGACCAATGAGGATCTCTGCCTACCCCTCTAGAGGGAATCAGGCATGATGTGTATGTATGTATCATATAATAAGTATGCACTAGGGGTTATTATGAACCCACTGACAAACAAAGCATAGTGATAGCTAATTCACATTCGAACGAGTGACAAGCACAGCCTGCACGAGTTTTGGTTTCAATTATTCACCTAGCCAAATGGGGATTTTACGATTGATCGAACTCTGTCCACTGCATGTGCGATTGGGCAGTCTATTGTAGAATATTCGGGAATTGTCAAACACTATTTCGGTGTACAACTTTACAATTATGGGTAGGTAATAGAAGTAGGATGTAAACAGTATTGTTTCAGGATATGGTCTATTGTCATTGCCTGCGATCCAGTGGTTTCGGTTTGATTTGAGTTGGGATGATAGCAAATTATATGATATATAGCAAATAATGTATATATATATATATATATAAATTATATATAGCAAATAATGTATGTTATATTGATCGTGATTTGTGTTCGTTTCAGGATTTGACATTTAGTATGTTTAGAACTTGAAGATTTAAGTATATATATTATAGACGACATGTATTAAATATTGTTTACATTTAGCATTGAGCTATAATAATATGAAGGAGTTGTATATCTGCTTGGCTTGTTTTGAAGGCTGTTAATACATAATATATGTATGGTTTTTTAATTGAAACTCATATCAAAATGTAATTTTTTGTCTTACATTGATTCGTCGCCAATGGTTACGGCTCTATTGAGAAGTTGAATAAAGTTTCATTATAAAACACTGAATACGCAGTACTTTTACATATTGAAATTCCTCTTATCCATTCATAAATTCACATCATATTTTACTCGTGGGTAAATCACATTTATGTGCTCCCGTCATTTCGTACAAAGCTTTTAGTCTTTTTGCAGTTGATTGAATTAAACATCATACGGAACGTTCATAATAACAAGTGCATGATAAAAATAAAAGGAATTATAAACAAAAAGTGTCTGAGAGCTTATTGTTTTTGTTTGTTGGTAGAGTTCCTAAATTTGTCTATTGCAGATATTGCCTGATTGACTCATTAAAGAAGGAAGCGTCTTGCCTACCTTACCTTTGGTCTCTATTTGGCTCCTGAGGGAACCCTGAGGTATCCGTTTACTATGACATTTTCTAATTCTAACCGAGCGTTTCCATAGAAGAAAGAATAATCTTTATAGGGGTAGTTAACGGTTTCAGTGCAACGTTCATATTCATAGTTATATCAGGTATGCAGTAACAGTGACTAACTAGTGAGTAACTAACTAGTGTTTTAGTGAGGACAGAATTGTAAGAACGGGAATAGACTCGCTACTTGCCAGTAATGTGAGTATAAAATCAAAATTAAGTGAGAAATATCAATATTTTAGTCTTAGGAATGCAGAGAAATAAGGATCTAAATAATATGGCCACACAGGTTGAGAGTAATTTAATTTTAAAATAATTTAATCAAGTTTAAAAGTATTTCAAAAGTATTTCTAATTTTCAATTCTTAGAATACCCAATACAAATGATTGAGACTTCATACAAGTACTAATTAATTTGGGTGCGTGGCACAGAAGTTACGAAGGTTACGTTCGACACATGAATCTCAATTTGTCTTTTTTAATTAACCAATGACATTTCCGCCATCTTTTTTACATTTTCACATTTGCGTCACCACGAATATCGGCAAAACCAAATGCCTGAGAATAGATAGATTGTCATTTGTTTCGGAAAGCTTCTTTTCCCGCTCCGTAAGTTCGTGAAATATATTTCCAACTTACTATTCATTGATTCAATTTCATTCCCGCCTCGCGGTCCTTGCTGTGTGGACGTGTGTCGCAGCTGCGCAGTTATAGCGCTCGACGTAAAGTTTGGACTCGTAGGGAATAAAATATTCCCGTATTGGTTCTGAATAAGTAAATATGTAGATAAATTGTTCATGTTTGTCGTGAAATAGTGGTATAGATTGTGTTTTAGTGCAGTATGTGCTTTATTGGATTTGATAGGATTTCAGTAGTTTCGTGGTGAATCCTGGTTCGTGATAAAGAAGGTATTTAAGATTTTCTTTTTAAAATTCAATAGACGAACTGAATTATTTCCAGCATTATTTAACCCTTTTCAGCAAAATATGTGTATTAAATAGAATAAGTTCGGAATATTTGCAATGTGCTAAGTAGTTTTTATGCAGGTTCAGAGCACATCTTAGGGAAAACAAAGAACAAACAATAAAACTTACGCTCTATCGATAACTCTACTTTTGCGTTACTACTACAACGTTTTAAACTGTTTTCGAGTTTCAGATACCGAATGTATATTTATGGTGGAAATAGTAACAGCTGCGGTTACGAAGTCCTACTTTAAGTTATCCTTTTATTTGAATTTACTTGTACCTATGAGCTGTACCTATATGTCACCTACTAACTATAGACACCCACATTTACTAACAGATAGTTTGTATTTAGTTTTTTATTCAATCAGTACGTATATTTGTATTAAGCGACCTTAAAAAGGCCTAAAACTTTCTGCCAAACATTCTTTTAATACAATCAAACCAATAAGTGACAACATATTTAACCTCCTGCACATTTATTGCCAGTTAGTACGGCGTTAGGGTCGAATAAAATAACAATTGGGAAGATTAAACAGTAAAAATAACCTTGTCTGCTTTTAAATTTTATCAGTGGCTGTTCATATTAAAAGTTATTATTCAGTTGGCCGAGTATCCATGCGGTATTACCCCTTTATCTATTCTTACGTGAATAGAAAGTATGTTAATTCGACCTTTTATGACTCCAGGGAAACCTTCGGGCCTAATAAAAGCAAATGTTTGTATTTGTGTACGGTTGTAAGCTTGAAACATATTTAGGAAGTAATATTAAGTAGGTACGAGATTCGTGGTAGTGTGAACTTTTGGAACGTAAATAGAATTATAACTAGCTAGTTTTATTCCTAGCATTCCGTGGGAAGGCTAAGGGATTAAATGGTGTGTGTAAGGTAATGAGTTAGAATTCTGTGACCAATATTTCATATTAATGCCATCACAACATAAAAACGTGTACGAAGATAACCCACGCTTGAATTGTATCGAATACGTTATATATGTTTATAACGGTAATAGGAATATTGACATAATTTTGTTTTTTGTTGATGCATCACATATCATGTAGAAGAATTTTCGTTTCGGAATAACCCCATCTATCGCCTTGTTTAGTTTGAGCCACTATTTACCGGGCCACACTGTGTATACATATACTATATGAATACATATATTTAAATATTTCCAAAAAATAACACCTCCTAAAAATATAACATTTACAGTAACCTTGCTACTCGTAACTCGAGGCGCGTCTGTTCGTTGCTGTAGGCTTTCCTATTCAAACACGTCCGAAACATTTGTTTAAGATAAACAAGTGGACTTTGTTAATTTCGATCACGTTTCGTAATTAATTTAAGACTGATTCTATTTGAACAGAACTTTTATTTCGACCAACGCGACATCTTTATTACGAGGATAATTAAACGTAACGGTCTGTCATATTTAATTCTCGTACATAATTTGATTAGTCGGCTCGAATTGTGGTGTTCGTTTTTTAAATTGTTTCTCAGCGATTGAGATGATGATATTTTCGTCAATGTACTCGCAGATACACGATTAAAATTATTTTATTGAATTTGAAGTTTGACAAAAGTTTAATAGGCACATTAAGGATAAATGGATGATTAACTAATATATATTTAAAAAAACGGTCTTTCGTCAATTTTATAGCTTGTACCAATCCTCTATATTGTCACAGTAAGTATATCGTTCACCGTAAAAGCTATAAGTCAATGTAAAAGCTCGTTATTATCAATAGATCACGTTTCTCATAGTGCCAGTAATTATATCAAATACAATATTAGGTTATTACCGTTTAGCACTAATTCGGTTATAAATTTTATTTCAAACTTTTTCTAATATAAACATATACGTTAATCAATTAATATCAGGTTGTCTAGTGCTATATAGAGTCAACCCGCCAATCATAGTGACCTTCTTGTTTGACTAAGAAATTTATAGGCTTAGTTCCATTGACAGTCTCTAATAATTATATCTTTTTTGCTCTTCTTTAGCAGGAAGATTAGTTCTGCTTCAGTTCCAAGCCACATCAGTTTTCGAACGAAACTTCGGGTTGCATTAAAATGCTCTGGCAACGCGAACTTTAAATTAAACTTTTTCTTTGATCTTCAACTTTCGTATTGGATAATGGACTTCAGTTATGCCTTGTCAGTAGGTTGGATTGCTCTTGACTATTAATTTTATTGTGTTTTGATTCTGTGTACTTATTTACAAGTCTATAAAAATTGAAAATTTATATTTGATATACATATAGTCTCGTCAGGACCACTTGCGAGGTAGGTCAGTTCACATGTGCATCTTAGCTATTGCCTAATTAGTGTTAAATAAATCAAATAGGTAGCACTTCACAATCAAATGTTTTTTTACCGTATTTGGTGCATAACGCAAATTCATTTTTACTATATGATAGAATAAATACGATCCATATTTTTATAGCTAGAGTATAATGTACGTTTACAGTTGCTATTAAAGGCGTCTGAAACATTTTGGCCTTAGCCATCCTTTGCGGCCTCCTAATCGTCGCTATATTAGGATGAATGGCTAAGACAGCCATAACGCACCGTCTTATTGCGTACTTGTACATTCGCCTTATAAAGATTAACATAACACATGGTTCTTGAGATTTTGTTCGGTTATAATATAGAGAAATAATTATGTATGACTCTCTTCTAAACTTATGAACTCTTCTTGAACTCATTGACACTAGTATAGTATTCTAATATCTGTTTTATTCTGTCTGTTTCATTGATATACATAGGTATACGTCAAGTCCGTGTCCTATTCAGGGTAGACTAGAATCTTAGAAACAAGATTAATTTATACAAGTTTTTGTCCATTTACACAGCAATTCTAAATTTTTCACTGTACGTATTCTATAGATTTCTGTAATAACACATCAGAAAATTACATTAACGTGTTTGATGTGATTTTACGAGATTACTGTAAATTAGTCTTTATTTTTAGTGCTCACACGGTTCCCTATCAAATAAAGGAGTAATAGCATTTGAAATCTCTTAGAAAGTGCCGCCCAATGGCGTTAGGCTACGAATTGCCAGTGTCCGTTTAATTGCAGCTTTAATTGATTAGAGTGACGCCGCTCGCAGTTCGCGAAATGAAAATGGAGGCGAGATACGATGAAATGAGTCATTTTATGGGATAATGTAATCGGTGTTTTAGTTAAATGTTTGTGTAAAGGTACAATTATTTATAAAGTATTACAACTATGATAAATTTAAATACATGTTATTCTATAATTTATACACAGACTAGCTTAGCTAAAGGGTAGATTACTTTCTAGATTAACGGATAATAGCTGATATACGAAAAGCTTTGTAATTTTTACATTATGAATGATGTTCGTCATTAAAACAAGCATTTGTTTTCATTTATTTCCATGCTTAATGTATGTTCGTAGGCTTTTCAATCATGTACTCTCTCAAATTACACATCATTTTAATCCTTCTTGTTTTATTGGCTATAATTCCGAAGTGCTCCAATTCGTTTAGCAGAAGTTCGTGTGTAAATCGATGGTAAGGTCAACAAATTGCTCAGTAAATTGCAAATTCATTCAAAGAGATTCCGTTTAATTGATGACATATTCATTGGTAATAAGGAACTGTTTGATCCTGGAAATCATTGATGTATGTACTCTTATATAACAGCAGTTCGTTATGCTGTCAAAATAACAGTATTATTATATGATAAATAATGTATGATACCATATGATAGTTATTATTTTATTCATTAACAACCTATAACCGCCGAGAGTGTATGAGAGGATGTAGGAATGTCAATGAAGCGAAAGTGGTCTGTCAGGATCGGGACAAATGGGGATCCGTGATCTCTGCCTACCCCTCTACAGGGAATCAGGCGTGATGTGTATGTATGTATTAACAAGTGTATCCCTCGATTTAGAGATTCCATTTACCTACAGTACTTTGTTCATCTCTTTAGCATGTTACCATATATTTAATACATCACCTATTTAAAGACTCCACCTCTTAGTATACTTTGTGCAACATTTATTTTATCACGAATAACGTAAGATTTCGATATGCACGTTATTGATAATTATTTGTGACAGCTTCAAAGGGGTGCTTACACGCGATGCGGGCAATTTTAAGCTTTTTACCCTTTTGCTACTAATTAACAATTAGTTTAGGTTAACAGTTGCTATGTTGACAGCATCATTTTGTTTCAACTCTACAAGAATAACAGTTACTACTGAAACCCAGCGATTTGAAACTGTATAATGATTGTCATCGTAATAAGGTATTTTATAATTTATTTTAACACAGAATAGAAAATACATACAACGTCCACACCGAAAGGGGTGAAAGGACTTCAATGTATATACATACATACGCTTCACGACTTGTGTCTACACACTTCCTTTTTTATTATGGCGGGGTAGTCAGAGGCTTGAATGCCCATCTCCGAAATTTCGAAGGCATGTAAGGTATGGGTCATTCGAAGCCCGCGTTTCACTAGATTGACAGCACCCAACGTGATAGGTAGTGAACCGTATCGCCGCATATAGGCACTGACTATTACCTATCCTGAGGGATAGACAGATTTCTTCACGATGTTTTCCCTCACCGTTAGCGACTGCAAAAAATGTACGTAAATGAAAAACACTTATTTAAAATTTCATTCATGCCAGGGATTTGAACCTAGGACCGATGTATATGTATGTAGAAAAATACACCCTCAAGCCCAATTGATTTTATTCCGCGACCAAATTCCGCAATTATTTAAGAAGCACTTCACACAAATTAATAAATGATTTTAAATTATTATGACATCATAATTGACGAAAAAGGCATGTATCTTATAAAAACAATAGTACTAGGTACTAGTATCGAATATTAAAAATACACAAAAATACAAACATAAAAGCCGGTCGAATATTGAAAACACAAACTAGTTACTGTGAGTTGCTTTAGCCTTTTTTGAAGTAAAAGGATGAAGTCACTTTTTACTAAAAATAATATTTGTTGCCAACTTATAACTGATACCGAAACTTTTTCAGTCAGTTTTATATTAATTTTCGTTCGATCGTCCGAGTTCGGTAAATGTAACACGGAAAACCTTTACATTTTTGATAACTTTAATATTTTTGTCCGAAAACTGAACGTATGAGGTGTATTAATGTTTTATCCATAAGCCTCTTACTCCAAATCAAATATTAACCAATGGATTATTGAAACAAGATAAAATAAATGCTAATATTTTGTATGAACGTCCAATCAATGACCACGATCTCTCAAATTGAAACAACACTACATGAGGTATTATACGATAACATTGTAATATGAGTGACGTGACCTTTTTGTTTTGAAAATCCAACATGGACATGCAACTATCGATTATAAAGTTGATTCCAGAAGTCATTTTCGGACACAAATAAATCTTTTGAGAATCATTAACAATGATTTGATACTGTTTTTGAATATTCCTTAGTTTCGAATAAAATCAATATAGATATAATGAAACAGATGTATTTATACTTAACTACATACAAAACCCTCAAATTAATACACCCACGTAAATGTAGTTACATATTAGTTGATAATACTGTTTTCTACTTCCTGACATATTCCTTCTTCAACCTTATTAAGAAACTTACTTTATCAAAGAGACCAAATATATCAATTACTTTTACGATCAAATGTATTTATAGTTATTACTAATCATATACATGAAGACGTACATAAATGTATTATATACACGTTCTTAGGGTTATTGAATGTATTATTCGTTTGAAGACTAGATTATCCTGTAATGTGATACGATTATTCGATACTAACCCTATCATAAGGTTGAATTATTTAGCAGACATGCCCCTTCAAATTGTCGATTAGAACTCGTATAAGTTTAGCAGTTTACCAGAAAATCGATCATGCGATAAAAGCATTTCACATTCTTGTATAAGTTGGGTAACTTACGTATTACAATAGTAGGTTCTCAAAGTAATAATCTTTCAAATGAAATAATAATACCAATTCTCATTTTAACAAAATAAGTACACAGGTACCTACGTGTCAATAGCTCTTTTAGCACAAACATTTTTAATTATGATTTAATCTGTGTTGTGAATAAAATACTATAGTTGCCTTTCTTCTGGCCAGTTGTAGGAGACGATGAAGGTAATAAAATCAAGATATCTATGTGAAGTTGTTCTTACATATAACCAGTATTCCATATCAAATGGTATATTAACCACAACAGTTATTCGAAAAGTGACCAAAGAATTATGTTGCCTTAAATGATTTGAAGGACGCGAATACATTTTCATCAAACAGGCACGTGTATATAGACACTTGTAGAGTTATAGTACAAACACTTCAGTATATTTAAACTTGGAAAAGTGAAACAGATCATGGGCTCGTAAAATGCTGGAAAGTTGTTCCATTCATAAATGAGAGGCTGGAAGTGGTGTAAGGTCAAAGTTTGTAAAAAGTGCGCGAGTGGCTTCCCAGAACACCATCTGACGGTGCGGTCGTTGTTATAATATACGGGATGATTCAGCTTGGGGTTTAAACAGAATGCATGATTTTAAAAGACAGAAAGATATAACGTAAAAGTAATTAAATCAGTCTAGCTCAGTTGTTGAATGCTTGATTCTGTATCAGTGGTTTCAGACTTCAAACCCCGTAGCATGTATGTGGAAATGAGAACTGATTTCTGTCTGTTTTTCTATGTATACTTTTACAATAAAAATACCATAGCCAAATGTATCCGACTACAGCGAGGAAAACCATCGTTAGGAAACTAACTGTTCCCCGGAATAGTCGGGGCTTGAAAATAGACCACCTGTTACCACCTGTCTCATTGAGTATTGACTCTCTGGTTGACATAAGGGTTTGAGCTTCCCATATAAATACTACTACTGCAATTAATGAATTGCTGATTACCTTGCAAGGCTTCATAGTTTGAAAGTGTTTGTCTTTGTCTAAAAATAGATACCTGATATTTTGTGTGCTAACTATCTGGTGAAAAGTGGGTTCGATGTAGTTAACCAAATATAACTTTTTAATTAGGATGGACTTGTATAAGACCTCTGAATACACTTTAAGGGATGGCAGGAATAACAAATCCTGTTACATTGAATATCCAAAAAATAAATTGGCATGAAGTACGTGTTTAATAAATATAGAAGTTGATTATTTAATCTATCACTGTCACTGAATTGTTTCCAATCATTTATTATGGAATCACTGTACACGCCAAAAAAGGTACTTGAAATTGAAACTAGTAAGTTCTTAAATACAAACAGTTACTAAATATAAAATCAGATTATAGTATTTGTGATCTGTGAAGAAAAAAATTAAATACTCTTTGCCCATTCGTAATGTAATAAATAAAAAAATCTACATCCTAATTCGGTACAGCTGTTTTAAGCAAATAAATAAGACCTTCCTTCCATTTACAATTAATTGATTCACTAATTACCGTGAAGAAGCAATCTGCCCTTCAAAAAGGAATCAGACTGTATATGGCGTGCGGTAGGGAGAGTATAAAAATAAATCGGGACTGAAGTGTACTAAATACTCACGTGTTGAGGGTTCCCTATATAGGAAGTGAAAGACTGTCTCGTGGCTGTCTACGTAATATCTGGTTACGGGGCGAACTAGGTAACCAGATATTCTGTAGTATAGCATGTATACTTGGAGAAATTGTTGGCATTTGTTGTAAAATTAATTCTAGCTTCCATAATTTTTATTTATTGATATTTTAGCTATTGATATTGTCATTTTACTGCTGTAAAATTTGTCTATATCAAATCATTAAACTATTTCAAACTTTTAACGCACAAGCACGGATTTTTGTGATCGAAAAACCTAAAATCTTTCTCATGTCATACCCTAATTAATAATCTTTTTCATTCAGCATTACGGCCGATTTTGTCAAAAATTATCCTCAAAGTTAGGGCTTTGTCGAGATAATCCAACGTGATGGACGATGAGTGTAATGAAGAGCAAATCCGTTCTATCATTTTGGTACGACACCCTGGAAACTTTGAGGGCCCCTACATAAAATCGGGCCCTAATATATTAGCACAGTGACGTGCCAGAGCGTGCCTAGACTCATAACTTTGTTACACAACAGTTTCTCATGTTTGGCGCGTTTTGTAAATTACAAATCACATTGTTCGAAAGCCACATAAAGGGGAGCTATTTCGTTAGCTACTGAACAGTACAGCTTATTTAAGAAGTTTGTTTTATCCATACATACACATACACTACATCATTATAGTCATGGTACAGGACATATATATTTTACAAAATGCATTTAACCTTGGAAACACAATATCTCCTCTGTCTCGATACCCAGAACGACAAAGATATAATATAATGTTTGTTTAGCTCTATTAAATAAATAGAAGCTCATAAGTAGTGTCAGAGTCAATAGTGACTCTTTTAAACTCTGTATGTTATTGATGTGAAAAGCAATTCCCAGATGAAAAATGGAAGCACGTGTGTCATTTGGAATAAAAAACGGTCTGCTTAGTTTCCACTGACGCGTTGAAACTAACTTCGTAATACAACTATGACAACTTGATCTATGTAATAGGGGCTAGCTCGGTCGTCCGTAAGAGAAATAGATGTAATTAAAAGTTGTTAGGCTAAGATCTATTTCTAAGGATGTTTAAGGGCTAAGAATTACTAATACTCGTTTCTTGAATATAAAATTAGGGGTAAGTGGAAACTATTAGGCGATAAGCTAGCAACCTGGAACCAATGTTCCACATAACATCATAACACCTAAGTGACCTAGGAGATATTATATTTCCACGACTTTGTCCACGCCGAAAGAAAGCAATGAATGTGATTATATATGTGCATATATGAGTATGTCCATCACTGTTTATATTATAATTTTACAGCCACCTTATTTCCAGCTATGACCATTAGTTTGTGCAGATATTTTCGTGTACAGCTGTAACATATTATTAATGTGACAGTTACTGAAGCGCAGACTATTATGAGGAATATGGAGAGCGTAAATAGAAAAAAAAACATCAACGCTCATACGGCTCGTGTGGATTAAAATACACCTTTATCGTTAACGGACCATCCTTAATCTGGACTCAATATGGGAATAAAATACAGGACGCCACAGGTCAATTTATGCTAGATTCGACGGTGATATTGTTGATAGAGTTTATGAAAATTATAAACAGACGACCGATAAATTTCGCCCTGAACTAATTTTGTGGTTTCCTTTATTACAAACAGGGCATCTTAGCATCCGACCAAAGCTCTGCCTTTGATTTTACGGTTTCGGCTTTCTAGACCATATGCACAATGGCTTATTATTAGCTCAAACTTCTAATATTATTTTATCTTCTGTTGAATTTTACATATTAAGCAAAAGAAAGCATTTTAGTGCGGGTAACTAATAAAAACGTTTTTATACCAATATCCTCCTAATGATGTATCTGCTTTTGGTGTATAATCATTTTTAATAAATCTACTAACTACTTATTATCTAACTTTGAATGGGTAGCATAAGAACTTAAACTATGTATAGTTTAACTTCTTTTTTTGGTACAGTACAGGTAAATAACTAGTAAAATGAGTGAATTTGGATTAATCAAAACCTTTGGCACCGCTTCTATTTTTGCTTCAAATGAACTAATTTGTATTTTCTGACGTTTCGTGAAAGTAAACAGCAACAAGCGCCGTATGTCTCAAATTAATTAAGCTTATCGCAGGGGTTGCAAAAGTTCATTTAACAAATTTCTTCAAACTCCGAGGTAAATTTCAATAAGTGTGAGTTATGTACGAGTATTAACAGTTCCCTCCCTGCAATACGAAATGGAGTAACGTATAAATAAGTTATGATAATTTGGGTAAGCGTCAGACTTATGACGAGAATGGTTCGTGAATTATTTCTGAGCTCTACGTAAAAAGATCTATACACATTGTAAAGTACATTAGTTATAGAATGCGTATTTTTGCTGGTAGTATAAGTTGAGATTATAGATAATAAATAGTAAAATGACTCATGCCAGTTGGCTAATTTATTGCATAAGCTGTCTGAAATTCGTAAGTCATAGGAAAATTGAATTTTAATTTTACTAACCTGCATTCGTTATCATTGCACTTAAAACACATAATATTAAGTTACTAAAGAAAACAACCCAAATTATTTAATGTAACATATATCAATATTTTTGTCCTAGAACAGAAAACCACTAAATCCTTTGTATGTAAATGCTAGAAGCCTATATGTATCGAATATCCCAAAACGTGTACTCTATAAGTATTCACATATGAATAACCAATAAGACGCCGGCGGCTAAAATCTTTTAAGCTCAAATGCGTGACACCAATATTAATTTTCACTATACACTTTCTATTTTGCATATGGTTTCTGGTGCTTTTGTTTGTACGCGTTGACACTCGTTTTACCTGACATTAGGACTCCCAGTTTCCGTTAGTCACTTCCTGTTAAGTGCTTTTGTTGTGTGATATTGTTCAGAAAAGTACTTATCATTCGTAATGTAATACCCCAGTACCCATTGATTGGGAACAAATCCTGTTTTAGCTGCAAAATTGAAAATTATGTTACACCTTCCTTCACAAAACTGTAACATAAGAAGAAAACTATTTTAATATTATTATGTGTTTTATAATTTTTAGACATGACTTTACCTCGTAGAAGTTAAGATAAGAATAAAACGCCGTTACAATCAATAATAAGTTTATTAAAGAAAATTGACACAATTTCGTTTACATAACAATTCAATGTACAGTAAGTATACAATACTAATTGGATTAATAATTAGTAAAGTTTTAACAATGTTTCACATGTTACACTTAGGTTATACCTAATTATTTATTAGCATTAATCTACGATTGCTGTATAATAAATGGCCGCTCTGTATGTATAAAACGTTGTCTTGTTTCAGAAAATGCATCGTGACCTGGAAAATCATGTTGGCGGGAAGAAGAAATTGTATATCAAGATTGTTATTAGAATAAACTAACTTCATAGTTATGAAACATGGAGTTTCGCTGTTCAGTCTGCAACAAAACTGTATTTCTTGTCCTTTTAATCACGGGTAAGTTACAGTTTTACTTGGATAAGATTTTATCCCTTATTATTTACTGTATTGAATAATTTAGTTTCTTTAAATAAAACTTGTAGCTTTTTTTTCTATAATTATGTAGGTATTTCTGTTAGGAGGTGGGTTGAAGAGAAAAAAGTGTCCTAAAAATAAACCACTCAATCAGTGACAGCATTTTCAGCACACTAACGGAAGGTTGTGGGTTCGATCGTGGGTGGTAGTCAGTTTCAATAAACGCTTCTTGATATATAGCATGATTGTTCAAGTCATTTATTTTTTATTTGTACATATTATTATTTATTTCGTTCAATGCGCTACAAGTAATATAACAATTGTGGGCGCAATTTAGAAATAAAGTAGTATAAGTATATAAAATGTAACTTAAGGACAGTAATGAATTTAGTTATATTCAGTTTATAATAAAAAAGAAACTATATTAAAAATGTCATATAAAAATGGTCCGAAAAGTCCAGTTTTAGGTCATGCGCTGCGGAACAGTTACGCTAAAACAAGTTATTTCATGGAGATGAAACCAAAATTGACTTTTAACTCTGCGCTCACCGCGAATAGCCTCGGGCACAAACTAATATTTCTGTAAATTTTTGACAAACAGTTTCTGAGTTTGGGTGCTTTATTGCAGTTCCAGTTTCGAGTCTTTTCGATCGATAGTGCTAATGGATTTGGGGACAAGTTTATATTCTAGCTAGTATGTGTTTAAAATACACTACCTGATTATATAGAGATGATAGTCTTATAAAATGATGCGGTTGAGTTTTAAAAAGTTATTAGTGTTACTGTTGTATTGACAATGTCATTAATCATAGAATATTGCTGTTATCCATTAACTTTCTTTACAACGACGGGCCGCGATATAAGGTAGTTAGTTAGCCTTCTATTTACTTCATAGACTCTCACGGTACACTATTAATGTAATAACTAATATTAAATTTATTCCATGTACACACATGTGTAAATATCGTTCTAAATTGGAAGTCTAAAATTTTATTTCCAAATATATTCTTACACGCATTGTAACATCCAAAATGCAGCCACAGCCAAACACATTGCAAGTTTCCTTATCAAACGAATTAAAAGAGGTTGGTGAACAATTCCTGTCGTCCAACCTCTTTGACAATATTCAACAATGCGGCCATAAAGCAAGGAGCTGATAAAAAGATTCCTCGCAGTGACAAAGGGAATCTTGTTAAGATGATGCCTTGGCATCACAATACGCGTGTAGGTGTTCCCTTAATCCTTGTTTGCATAAGCAGCGACTTAAAAAGATCTTAGCGAATTGCTTGAGATGACCACAGAGTACTCTTTGAGTATGAACGCGAGAGTCACATACCTTAGAGTGCCTTGAAATAGTGACTAGGAATTTAAGATTTAGCTAATTCTGAACGTGTATGATGCTACTAATTGGAAAGATATATGAGTAACGCAAATCATTTAAGTTGTATGTTGAGATGTAGAATTGGAACGTATATGAATAAATAGGTGTAATAGTGTCCCAAATAATATTAGATTATAAGTATACGAGTAGTTTCATTAATTTATAGGAATATCTATCACACGTACAAACTGTTAGTAAATATTACACTTATACTTTTATATTTTTTTTACTCTACTATTAGGTATAATAAATAAGAATCATAAAATTGCATTTCAGCGTTTTATAACTACTAATAACTATAAGTTAATAAAGAAGTTGAAATTAACAAGACGCAAACCTCACAACTGTTAACCCTTTGAGTATCACTAAGTGAACTACCAAAGTCACTATTCGCCCATATCACATCTCATTAACTAGATTCACTTAGCTCCATACAATTTTCTACCTTCTATATCTCTACAATTTTCAAATCTCTACGTTTTAAACGTTACTGTCAAACGCATAAGATTCTAAACCATACATCAGATACCCCATTTAATTAAACCACAGCATGCATAGACTTGCATATTTTTTATTCTTTCACGCCAAATGCAATCTGCATGGATCAGCTGGGCTTAGTTTTAAATTACCACTCTTGATGAGTTTCGTATTACCTTTTGAATTTGCCATGAACAGCTCTGAAGTGCAATTGAATTTCGAACATATGCTGGACTATTCAAGGGTGTATAAAATATGATATAGGAACTAATATGCATAGTAATATCGGTAAAATAATTAGAATTCTATAGAATTTGCGGTGATCAAAGCTGGTTGATGGTTATATTAGACAGACTATGGTATGATATGACTTTTCTAAGTAATACAATCTCAATCTTTTGATGCTAGTTTCTCCGCAATATTTCTTGTTTGATATGTCGCCAACGAGATCTTTGTAACTTCAGGAAATTATATCAATCACATACATCAGACCAAGTCCGGCTTTGGAATTTAGTATATGTTCGAATCCGAAGAGATTTCAAAATCTTTTTATGATACGCCTTTTTTGAATAGTCGCCAATTATGTATTTGTGAATTATTATACTTACAAAGATGCAATAAGACGAGATTATTTAGAATTTCCTATTTGGAAATTAAAATTACTTGTAACAATGCAAATGCCAAATCAGTACTCTATAAGTTATTAAGTTGCATATACTCTATAAGTAATAGTTTAAAAATGTCAACAGTGAAAACGGATAAAAATAATCCTCAAAACCCTCAATGAAACAATGGGTGGCATTGAATGAGCTTCCACTGTTATGAGAGACAATGACTGTATGATTGAAATCTGTGTATTCAACATAATTTAAGTGATTCACAGAAATGCTTTAATATTTCAGTCAAACAGAAAATATATGCAACATGCCGGACGAATACCAAGAGCATATTTATTAACGTTTGCTAAATAAAAGGAACGGCCATTTTTATATACAAATTTACTTTAAATATATAAGTGAAATTAAGTTGTTTATTAAATGATACAGAATGATATTTGAAGTCAAACTAACTCCTTACGTCTAGGTGGTTAAGTGGCATACTATTCCAGACAAGGTATCTATCGAACGCATATAAAAGGAATACAAAAAGTTATGACTATATAACATAAAGGTTGATGGTTAAAAACAATATTTTTTATGACAATATTTGTAAGCTTTTCAGTTTTTACAAAATATGTACGTATAAATAAAATGTGATAAAAATAGCTATCTGAAAGGTTTATTATCTATTTCTAGTACTATTTTAAAATTTAGTTATTGAAATCCAACTAATTATTATATTTATCTTAAATTAAACCTCTCCAAACCTCAAACGGTAATCAAATGATTGTTTAAATACTAGTCCGAACAATTCATATTTAATACTTTCAACCGTAGCGACATCCGAACCGCTAGGCTTTCCAGAATAAGCCCGGATCGAGGACAATGCAACCGTAATGATTCCGCTGTGCTTGTTAGAATAATTGTAATCCTGAGCATTAGCTGTTTATTGTTTCACGCTCCGTAATCGGACAATGGCTTACTTTATTGCACGGCCGGTTATGACGCAGGTTGACTCAGTTAGCTTCACGGGTGAAAGGAGACGTGCATTTTGGGGGTTAACTTGTATTGTTTGGTTATAATTTATTTTTATTTATTGTTGATACTTTTATAGGTTTGTAAAAAAATAACAAGTACAACAATATTTAATTGCAAATTAAAATTATTATGATGAATTACACAGTGAGATAAATTTAAATCAATACAATCATTTAACAATTAAAACTTAATACAATAATTTTACTATATCATTTTAATTTAATCGCAATTTAATATCAAATAAAAAAGTTGACATATGTATACTTAAATCGTTGATAAAATCGCTGATACAAATAATATTACTAAATAACTAAAGAGAGTAGATTAATATTACTGCTTATTTCTCTACGACCATTTTCTTCCTGTTTCTAGCTACCGAAGATTTCAAATGTGTTCTACTGGTATTCTTTCCCACATGCCCTTCTCCGTGCCAGATCTCTAAGCAAACATTGGAGATCATCAATATTTGTCGATGTAGACGATTACCGTCAGCAAATAGGTTTGAACAAACACACTTTGACCTCTGTGGAGAAATTTGTGTGTTTACCTTTTAAGAAGACCAGCTGAGAATCTAGGTTTCATCTTGTGTTATTTTAATGTAAATGTGCAAAGTAATTTACGTATTTATTGAAATAGGGTAACATAGATTTTTGGTGTCATTAATATTGGTTGGGGTAATTTATTATTAGGTTTGCGACAAGCTATTAATTAGGATTATTTAGTACTCTACTAAAGTACTAAAATTCATATATGCCATTATCAATTATTATCCAGAGATAAGAATAACAGAAATATTAAAGTCGAAAAGTACGTATACGTTCACGTCCGTTTCTCCCTTTTTCGATGGACAGAAACTTGGAGATATAAAAACATATCACATACACTTATTAGCATAATATTTTGGGGTAGCGATGTCTTAAAGAAAAATTAGCGAATGGTTGCTAACCCAATAGATTCCATTGACCCCTAGTCCCTTAGTCGCCTCTTACGACATGCCGAGAAGAACAGCAGCTTGTTAGCATTCTTTTTAGTCCCAGACTCGCACGGGACGAGACAGGACAAAGTCGTCAATTCATCTAAGATTATGATTAATATTACTAGCATCAAACTCATGTAAAAATCTGGTATGTAAGATAACCTGCGACCTTTAGAAAACTTAGTACAGTTATCTCGGTAAACTGCGTAGGGTAATGCAAATAGGGCAACCCGCAACTATTACTATTACAACTATTACTCCTAAGTGGTACTTAAATGTTTGTTTGACTTCTGCTAGTGTTGCGTTGGCTTTTGCCAGGTCTTTGTAAGCAGATGTTACACCCTCATAAAGGGTTATGTTGTACCAACTACCGTGAATCGTGTGGCAGTCTTAATATTAAATGGTTGAAGGATAAAATGCCGGTTTATAATATGGCGGTAAGATTCGTAATGTATTATTTCTTTTGTTAGTTGATTTAATTTGCTACTGGGTCTTCTAATATATGTGTATTTCCAAATACATACATATATATACATACACATTACGCCCGTTTTCGTGTAGAGGAGTAGGCAGGGGCCACTGATCCCTAAGTCGCGATCCTAACAAAACACTTTCCCTTTATTGACTCACATACACCTCCTCGGCGGTAATAGGTAATTCTAAAATCACCCTTTTTCAATATGAAGTCTATCTGACTGTCATAAATCTTATTGGGGCGGCCTCTACGTAATTATACGTATTACACATATAATGAATTTTTTTTTATTATTTATTATTATACGTATACATACGTTAATACGTAATATATTTTTTTTACTCATCTTCATTTTAATACCTCACCATTTCACGTAGAAAAAGAGTACCTAGCGTAAGAAATAACTGAAAGGAATTGAAGCCTCCTTAGAAGATTAGTTTCCACCGATCCTTGTTAAGATTAAGGATAAATACCCATATATCGAGGAAGAGTCATATTTTCTCTCCGGAGCCCGATGTAATCTTGGTACGCGTGAGGCTTTTACATGTGACCTTATTTCCACGTATAAAAGAGTACACTTTTTGCTAATATTCATTCTACGAATTATCAAGTGAATGAAGGAACAGGAATATTAAAGCAATTTCTTTATAGATTGGTAACTCTGATATTTAGCTCTTAACGCATTATTTTTAAATGCAATTATTCGACTACATTTAATGGCTTAGTATACTATTAAATTTCTCTTGGTTTTCAGTAATCTGTAAAAATATTATTATTACACCTCAGCAAACTAAAACAGTATTTGTTTTAAATCCTTTGTAAAGTAAAAGAAACGAATTTTTATTAAAAATTATTTTATTACATTTCCATATAGTTGAACATTTTTTAAACACTTTTATTACTACACATACACGTGTAGTAGGTACCCGTATAAGACTGTCTAAATCCCCGTTAACACCAACACTGGACGCTTAGTCCCGTTTAATCCATTCTTAGTGTTCTCACCTCACGAGTTTTGTCTTCAATAAAGTCTTGTTAAGCCTTTTATATAAATTCCTGTGTCTTTGTTACTGCTACGTTGAGGGTGAAATTTCTTGTTAGACGTGGATGTAATCCTTTCGGGGTGTTTTGAGGTTAAAGTGAACACTGCTGGATTGTGAAGATCTTTGCACCTTAAAAAGCATAAACTCTATCATCACTATATAGTATAAAACTAAGTCACTTTCTTTGTCCCTATGTCCCTTTGTATACTTAAATCTTTGAAACTACGCAACGGATTTTGATGCAGTTTTTTTTAATAGATAGAGTAGATCAAGGGGAATGTTTATATGTATAATAACATCCATTAAATAGTGGAGTAGGCTATATATTTTATACCCGTGCGAAGCCGGAGCGGGTCACTAGTATAAAATATAGTTAAAAAAGTGAGCTAGGAGATATAATCGTGAAAGATATTAAAGGATTATGTGTGTACAAACAGGATTCTTATGTGAAGAAACGTAATCGATTGCTAAATATAAAGCGTTCTCTCTGAAACGTGATAATAGTTTAGCGTTAGACATACCACATATTAGCTGGATATCAGATGAAACGTAGTCTTTGAGTGTCCTAAGACCTACTTAGTTCTGTGGAGGGTCTGAATACCGCGAAACGTAGTTAGGTTTCTTATGAGTGCTGTTTGCAAAATAATGGTTTAATTATTGATGTTTGAGTTCTTTACGACTAAGAAATAAATAACATTTAGAAATAAATTTATGGATAGTTTTATTTTATTTTAGTTAGAATAACACTATACAGACATACATATATCCGTACATGTTATATTATTTATATAGGTTTCAGATGGATATTAACATACATACATTCAAAAATCCTTTTTTGGGCAGATTTATTTACCTATTTTGTCTTAGTATCCTACAGTAGTATTTTGTACTATACATGAGGAATTAGTAGCCCGCATTGTTTTTTGTCATTCATTAATTAAATGTACAAATTAAGATGTACATCCCTAACTGAGCGATGTAAACGATTTGTCATGGTTAGTTTATTAATTGAAGTAGTATCGTTGTCTATTACACTTTTAAGGAGTAATTTGAACTGTAAATGATTTGATTGAACTGTAGATTACTATAGCAGTTTTGGATTATGGGTTGACAATGCATCGCCTTCTATAAATTATAAATATCATAGCATAAAATAAGATATATTTAGATACCCATAATCAAATGTACTCGTATTATTAATGGAATTACTAGTTTATATAAGCTACATACTTATGCACATATACATTCACGTCCTACAATCCCTTTCGGGGTGGACAGAGCCTCGTAGATTTAGTACCTCCTAGGTAACTTTTTAACATAAATATTGGGGATGTGATGTCATATGGAACAGTATTGGCTGGTTGCTAGCCCATTGGCCAATTGATACCATTTACCTAAGACATAAAAAGGAAAAACGGCAGCGAGTTACCATTATTTTACGTCCCAAAGTAACACGATACTTTTTTATATTACTTACTATATAATTACCTATCACCAACAAACACAATTTGATATAATTTTACGATACAGGGGTGACGTGTTTAAACTCAATGTTTTTATACGCGGAGAAAAAGTTTTAATTGCGTTTACCACGTGACGCTTTAAGCTACTTGAGAGCTAACAGGCTACAATGTACTTGTAACTGCACTTTCTGGACACCGTCACCTCTAGAGTGCTTGTCTACAAGCTATGACATGTGCCTGGTACTTTTCAACCCATATTCTGTAGACGACATAATGGGTAATGTGTTGTGTCGTTTTAACTGTTGATAATTTGAAATGAATAATGTTGTCCTGATTGTATAGTCTAATTAGTATCATATTTTATCTTATATTTGTTTGATTTTATGTGTACATATATTGTGGGAAGGGAACTGATAGTAATTATCGATCTTTTTCTGCGATTCTTTCAGACATTTTATTACCTATTGGTTAGAAATCAAAGTTATCAAGAGTTAGTTTGTCCATTTGTTAAATATTGTAGTTTTGCGTAAGACAATGAAATGATATAGGCGTCTTATGATAAACAATATTATTAGTCCGTAATTAAGCCTTATTCCAATAATGAATAAGTTGTTATATTTAATAGCAAAAGCAAATTTAAATTTTTGATTAATTTAATGGCATGTGACATTTATAGTAACATTATATTTCTGGACGGTGTCGCTATCCAATGAAAATTCGCACCTCCTTATTAAATGGAATGAAATATTGTAATTTATGAAAATCAACGAGGCGGCTTCCCTGTCAACATTTACCATTTTAATTATAAAACGATCCCGTTGTGGCGACAGGTGATTTAATTTATATTAAAAACAAAGACGCTTGGTAAGGCTTATTTGATATTATTGTTGCCAAAACAATGGGAAAGGTTACAGGGGCTTAGTAAATAAAAAAAATCTTTGATGAAACTTTGTTATAAAGTATACAACAACCCTATCAGTCATTTTTGTCGTATGCGCGTAAATTGAGTTGTCAAAATTTATGATCAGGTTGGCAGTAATCAATTTTATTAATTTTTTAGGTATTTTTCTACAGATTGAAAAGAAAGACATCTAGTTATGTTCTATTCAATATTTAACCAAATTGGCCATCTGTACTTTTAATATTATCCAATGATTATTGAAAGATTTATCACCAAGACATTATTTTTACACCTAACAGTCAACCATTGCATGTCATTAATTAATATTATTTAATTACATACGAGTATATGCCAATCTACTCATGCTTTCTATTTGTTTCGTCATGGACAGAATAATTCGGTAGAGTTGTAGCCTAATTATTGGAGTTGTGATGGTATTCATATGGAATATTGTGGACAAGCTCGTAGCAAAGTCCTAGCACGGGGAATTTATCTTAATTAAAATTAAATTTAAAATGATCTCAAATCTAAATATTATCTTATTAATTTAAATTTCCAAAAAACTCTTCTTGAAACCAATTTGTGTTCTTCTGAGAAATAAATTTTATAGTATTATAACGAGAAATTTATAAGAATATTTAAAATGATGTTACAAATTATGTGTAGTTACTTTTTTAATCAGCCCCTGTTATTTAATATAAAAGTTGTCACTGAAATTGATTTCTCAAAAATAGATGACTTAAGTTTATAGATGCAATTCACGACCATGATCTTTTACAATAATGATTTTTTCTGTTTATTTTCTATTTCCATAACACAATACGATAAGACTACGTGAAGCCACGAGCAAAGCCTAGCTATAACATGTTTGACACCTTGATAAAACGTTCTCGATTCGACGTAGCTCAGTTGTTTGGGGCTTGGCTCTGTATCAGTGGGTACAGGGTTCAAATCCCGATTGAGCATGTACCAATGGAAATGAAGTTTAATGAATTTCTATGTACATTTTCGTAATAAAAACACATTTACGAAATGCGTTGAATTATACGGTGAGGGAAAACATCGTGAGGAAACCTACCTGTTCATCGAACAGGTAATAGTTAGTGCTTGTTAATGGCGACATGGCTGACCACCTGTCACATTGAGTACTGACTATCTGGTTAATACGTGGGTTCGAGGTGTCCATAGAATTACTACCTTCGCAATTGCGGAGATGGACACCTGAACTTCTGACTACCCCGCAAGGGTTAATGGTCGTGAATGCGTTCGTTTGTTTTTTGTTTTGTCATTAATATGTACATAATACAGTCTTGTAACTCAAGTAAGCTCCGCTGAATTAAGTAAAGCGTGTAATAAAATACGTCTACAGCTGATCAGTTAGCAACCGCAAAAGTGCTCACGCGATGCGAATGGTATCCAGTCTGGCTCGGTCTGTACTTAGCATATGTTCGTAATAAATTCGTAGGAAAATAGGCTGTACAATGTACTATGACGGTATCTTTATTAGGACGCCGAATCTTGTTCGATCATTGAAGTTGTATCACATGAGGCGTAATTGGATTATGTAGTAAAAGTAATGTCTCAGTGAGATTCAGGGAGAGCAAAACTACTTATATTTTAGGCAATAATAAATCAGGGTCTGTTAACAAAGAAAGAATCAATAACCATCACCGTTACATCATTAAACAAAGACTATTGCAATGATGACTATTGTTAATCAAAGCTTAGAGTACTCTACATAAGAAACTAGTAGTGTTATTCATATTTGTTACATGTTATGAGCTCCTCACACGACTAGTACGAGTAAATAGCTACAATTTTCCACCTCCCATACATGAAGGCAGTTATTCAAAGTCCTTTACTTGATGCCTCATGGGAAATTATATGACGTGTCCGTTTAAGAGGCCCTCTGTATACCGAAAGAAAATGTCAGACTTAGGAGATAGGCAATAAACGTAGGAACATATTATGATATAAATCTTCATTGCTAATCTACTAAAAGAGCTTTTCAATTGTAATTTTTGATGTAATGTTGATTTGAAAAGGCCATAAACATAATTACTCCAGAATATATTTTCATTTGTTATATTGTGCTGTTGTAAGTAATGAAATCTACCTTTTATTTACTACATTTATCATTATGCTTGTATTGTATGAAGATATGCGAATGAAATTGGCAATTTGGCTGTCCCATTCACTAGTTGTCATGAATTGAAATGTTTCTGGAAATTTACTACTACGGAAGTCTATACAGTGATTTCCTTTTAATTTAGGCATTGGAATATCTGCGTTATATAAATACACAGTATTCACTAGATACTCCCACATGATTACAAGTCCTGCATACAAATGAGTTGGCTTTTTGGTGTTTGTATATTAAATGTTTGGTTAGCTTTCAGCTACTAAATTGAAAACCCAAGTTCTCGGTAAACTGAAAGTTATGAATGGGTGAAAGAAAACTAGTTATTGTGACTCAAATTTTAATAGGAATATAAATATTGCCGTTTTCATAATAATTTGTCTCTAAAATTTCATTGCATTTATTTATTAAATTAATCAGAATCTGTACGAAACTGGGACGTAGATATAATGCTAACTAGCTGCCATTCCTTTTTACATCGTAGGAAGGGCAATTGTACTGAGGGAGACATTAACAGCAACATGTCACAATGTTCCTTAATGAAATCACAACCTCATTACTAATATCAATACCAATAAAATATTATATCTTCAATATTCTATGTACCCCGAAAGAGATTAACAGCCATTCCTACACATAAGTACAAAGAGAAGAGAAGAGAGACAAACATACCTAACTATATGCATTTCTTTCCAGAACTATGCGGCGGCCTACAACTAGTAGAGTTGTCAGTGCCTACACACGTGGCGTTAGGCAGCAGAGCGGCCCTTTTCTGCCGCTGGCTACTCGGCCCTGAAGACGTGTTGTATGCCGTGAAATGGTACAAGGATGGCAAGGAGTTCTTCCGCTACGTCCCTCGAGACTTTGAGCCGAGGAGACGGTTTCCCTTGCCTGGGGTTATTGTGGAGGTGAGTGAAGTTTATTTGAGATAGAGGCGTGACACATACTCGTATGTACTACAGTGTCTCTTGATTCGTAATAATAACTATTCACAATAATAATTTATAAATGTCCCGTGTTAGATGGGACGAAAAAAAGCAAATAAGCTTTCGTTCTTCTCGCCATGTTGTAGGAGGCGAGTAAGAGAATAGGGATAAATGGAATCTATTGGTTGATTAGCTACCATCTTGTCACCATGTTCCATATGATATCACAACCTTAATATTTACACAAAAAAATTACCTTGGACACATTAGATCTACAAGGCCTGTCCATCCAATAATAGTATACATTATATCCTTAATCTTGTTCGATAGGAATCCAGCAGTAACGGAGCCAACATCACCCTGACAGCAGCAGTGCCAGATACCGGCGGCAGGTACCGCTGCGAGGTCTCTGGAGAGAGGCCCCTGTTCCCCACCGTGTCGGAACACGCCGATATGATGATAGTAGGTAAGGAGTTAGATGTATCTTATGGTATATTGGTTGAGGTTCTATTACGGGTTAAAGTTGTACGTAGTTTGGTTAGTTTCATTGTATTATTTGTGTCTTGATTTACAAACACGCAGAAGCGTGCAAGTAAAATATTTAATTGATTAAATGATATAAAACATACTTTTATAAACAATTACTAGAGAAATGGCCCGTAACGGTGGTTCATTTGTCCAAATGATACTTTATAAAATATTATTGATACACGTCATGTTTTTATTCCTTTGTAAACACAGATGTTTGGATGTAAGCCTTATAGTTAGAGATACATTAAAATAAACATTATTTTGAAATAAGAATAATTGATTTCAATTCAAATCTCACATTAATTAAATCCTTATTTCCTCACAGCGCTTCCAGAACACGGACCCACAATAGTCGGCTCCAAAGTGAGGTACAAGGTAGGAGACCGAGTACAAGTCAATTGCACGTCGGGGAAATCACGGCCAGCGACCAAATTAGCCTGGTACGTGAACGGGGAGCCAGCTCCGATGCCAGCCGTGGCCCCCTTGCATATCAGGAAGCATGCTGATGGCCTGGAAAGCTCCATGCTGGGGCTGGACTTCAAGGTCAAGCCTAAGCACTTCCGGAGAGGAGATTTGAAGCTTAAGGTGAGAGGAATTTGTAAGGTCCTATAAAAGTAAAATATCATAAGTAATGTTTTTCCGTGTGTATTTTTTGTCATAATATATGAAACATATTCGTATATTATTAACATACCGTTAAGTCTATAATGTTCACATACAAATCGTCAGTAAGAAGCTCAAGCTACATGTTCGTATATGCACCATATTCGACAGATAGCTAGACATTATCTTATTTACGAGTATGACTTCTCAAAAGCTGTTCTTATGTTTATTAATCTCGACCAATTTACTCCAAATATAAATAATGACATTGGCATAAAACGTGGTATAGGCGATAAATCTTCCTTTCATAACCTAACCGAACGCCATCTTTTCCAGTGTCTCGCCACCATAGCGTCGGTGTACTGGCGGAGCAACGAGGAGAGCGTGCAGGGCGACCGGCTGAAGGGCTACTCCAAGGCCCACGAGGTCTCCTTCCAAGGGGACTCAAGGGCGGACCGCGTGCACGCCGCCAACGCCTCCCGCAGCACCCTCCGATTCACATTCCTCGCTATTTATATTAGTATTAATTGGATTGTTGGAACTTTACATTGAATAAACGTTGTACAGAATTTATATGTTGATTTATTTCATTCCATACTCACGGTTGCTGGATTTTTCCCAAGAATAAATACTCGTAGATTGGTAATTAGCAGCCTTTCTTTTCAACACGCGTACGAGGCGACTAAGGAACTAGGAATCAATGTAAGCAATCTTATTTAACTCCGCTAGATGAGATCGTAGGAGAGGCAAAGGAGCTAAAGGAGATTCTGTCTATATGAAAAGATGTCCATAGATTCTGTACACTGCAAAAGGGATTGAATGATATGAATACGTTTTCTTACATATACGTACTATTCATGTTATAGGTTATTACAAATATCCTGCGATTCATGCATAATCCTTAGCGCTATAGATAGAGCTCGTTTGTCCCCAAATAAGACGTTAGCGAACCAATGGAGCTATTAACGCCCGGCTAATGTATACGGGTAATTAAATGCGCACAACTGCCGATTCTACTTTTGACATTCTAGGAAGCGGTTTCCTTAATTCGCGATGTAGGTCGTAGGTATGGTATGGTTAGGAACGGCGTCTCTTATAGATATGACTAACAGCGTCTGAATGGTACTTAATTGGAACGCCATAAATAGGTCCTAAGTAAATAGATGAGTGTTGATAGTTTATAAGGAATAATATATGACATAAGATGTGTATAAATTTTAAGGTGGATTTCTAAGTATTTATTTCTTTTCAATACAAGATTTTACAATCCTAATATTACTCCTTTTAATAAGTAATAGTATTAACAACTCTGTTTTGTTTAAATTAGTAATATTGACAAAAGGGCGTAGAGCCTTTGCAGTATTTATATAATGTTTTAGACCCAGTTATACGCTAAAATAAAATTACCAATAGGTCTGCGCTCTAGGCACTGAAAAAGCACGTTCATGGAGGCATTTAAAACTTTTTTAGCCATATCAAAACTGGATATAAACTCAAAAATGGCACAAACATTCAAATTCGTTACGCCATCCATTCGAGTAACTCGAATCTCCTAAAGTTTTAACAACATACGACATGCCATCGCCTTTTTAACAACCTTTTCGTGAAACAATATAAACTTTTTGGTTATATTTGAGCTTAGTGGCTTTTACCACGCGCCTATTTTTAAGCCCGTGTGAAATTGTTTTGCGCTTGATGGAAATAAACTCGCGAATTTGATACCTATATACTCTCAAATACGATTTATTATGTGCGCTAGTTAGCGAGTTTTAAATAAGTGTTGAAATATAAGTTTATTTATCATTTTCTGATATTTACCATGAAAATGTGAAACATTTTTACAATCTTACACACAATGTACTTACATATCTGCTTTATTGTAAGTTTTGTCTAATGAGTAATCGAATTCTTTGGTTTCTTAAGTCTTTTCAGACGATAAGCAAGACTACGATACTAATATTTCGAACTTTTTAATATCTTTGTTCCTACCTACAACAAGTTTAACGAGAAATTCTACAAAACTGTTTGAGAAGGAATAATTAATATGCATAATCATATATTATTATATAAAATTTCTAGCAATTAAAATATTACCAAGACGTGTAAAGCCGAAGATAACAAAGAAGCTATTGATAATTATTATATATCTATACGGGGTCCACCCCTTTGTAACTGTGGAGTAAATATCTTTCAATTTTAGCACTGTTTGCTATAAACTTAAAAGCCATGTGCTATGCTAGACACTATTTCTATAATGTACATTACATGTTTTATTCACCAGAATAAGTATTTTAATATCAGTATCTGTAAACCCTATAAATGTTATCATTATTGGGTCTTATCGTTCAAAAGGCAGATGTAGGATCGCACATTTCCCTATACCAACAGAGGAGATTAACAAAATAGGTGCTGCGTGTGAATGATCACATTCGAGTATATTTCGAATGAAGCTCAGCGTACTATATCCGTGGAAGGCAGCGCACAGCCGCTTCAACAGCTGGCTTCGTCACCTGGCGCTACTCGTTCACACGAGTGAGTTTGTTAATTTAGTTATGACAGTGAAGTACCCGTTTCAGATGATTATTTCTGTAGGATTTCTTTGTAATATTGGCACGTGTGTATATTAAATTGCATATTGTACAGAATTTGTTCAAAGTGTGTAACCGAAAACAAAAAGTTCTAGTATTCTAGGTGTATAAACAGAGATCAGTGAAAGTAAAAAAAATACTTATTCAAAAGACTTATATTTCTTATTTTATTCAAATTGTTATGTAAGAGAATTTATAAACGTTAGTTTTAATTTTTCATCAAAAATAGGTTTTGATCTCGTCTTGTGGTGTAAATAAAAACTCTATGATCACACTTAAAATAGCTTCGCATCTTTTTTGTAATTCAATCAAATAATATGATCAAATAATAATTTGCCTAATTATTCTTAAAGCGCCACCACACTGTGTGACCGGGGCTCTAATCTAAAACCGAGTGCGCACGCGCCGAGACCGCTGGCTGACACATCGGGCACATTATTTGGCTTCCACACCCTATCGGACTTACCTTATTTTTTGTTACACTGACCACCTTAAAGGACAGGTAATTTTGGATCTTTTTGTGGCCCTTGAAAATGACTATTTATGTTAATTGGACGTTTGGTTTGTTTACGATACAGTTTAATGAAGACTCATGTCTAAGGAATGAATGAAACGATTTTTAGTGCACTGACAACATAATTTAAAATGTAACGGCACATTTGTAAGGTACTGAGTATTCACATTAGTACGAACATAAAGTTGTATAATAATTCCTGTTTGAGAAACTTTTTGCGACGACCACAAAAAATGGAACAAATAGCTTGAATTGTTTTAATACATTAAGGTTGTAATAAGATGACATTAAATTTTTTTCTTCTCTAAAGTTACATTTGATATTTTTTGATAATAACTTTTATTTAAGTTCTCTATCCTTTGAAGACCTTCTCATGTTGAATCAACATAGGCAATTATATCTCAATAGTTTCTTTTGATACAAGGGTACACTTTTAACGTAACCTTTTATAAATAACTGTCAATATATCTTATCTCTTCAATAGTTATAATAGAATCAATATCCCTGTATTTTCTAAAGCCAATAGGTACAATATTATAACAAAAAACACACTTCCCTATTATTTATGAGATATCACGTTTATCAGCCCCTTACAGTGTTTCGATGGATTGATATTAAATATTCCTGTGGGAAAATGTTTAGTGTAGGGCGATTGATAATCAAAAAGTATACATGTATAGATTCACGACCTGTAAATCTTTCGTGGTGCCCAGAGACTGAGTGACTACTATCGTCACTATGAGTATTTTTGTTTCCTCAAAGTGGTCAACTGTTTCGAATACGTAAAGCTTATAGTTACTATTTTTTCAGTGTTATTTATATATAACATATGAAGAAATAAAATAAAATATAAGATAAAGTAAAAAATTAATTGTTATTTACTTATTTATAGTGACGCGCTCGAAACGCTCGAAGTGGTCCAGGAATATGTCTACCTGGGCCAGGTTCTACAAATGGGTAGGGACAGCTTCGAGCGTGAGATTTCCAGAAGAGTGCAGCTGGGCTGGGCAGCATTCGGGAAGTTGCGTCATATCTTCTCGTCGCCACTACCGCAGTGTCTTAAAACCAGGGTTTTCAATCAGTGCGTCCTACCTGTAATGACATACGGTGCCGAGACGTGGAACATGACAGTCGGGTTGGCTCACCGATTACATGTCGCTCAGCGGGCAATGGAACGTTCGATGCTGGGTATCTCGTTAAGGGACAGAGTCCGGAACGAGATTATCCGGCAGAGAACCAATGTCGTAGACATTGTCTATCGATGTTGCAAGCTGAAGTGGCAGTGGGCCGGTCACGTCTGTCGCAGAACCGACGACCGTTGGAGCAAAGCGGTTCTCGAATGGCGACCGCGTCTCGGTAAACGTAGTGTGGGACGCCCCCCTGCCAGGTGGACTGATGACCTGAAAAAGGTCGCTGGTAGTGGTTGGCTGAGGGCCACGAGTGATCGTGTTTTGTGGCGTTACCTTGGGGAGGCCTACGTCCAGCAGTGGACTGTCATAGGCTGATTGATATTTATAGTGAAGTATACATTATGCTTACCTAATATATAATTGATGGATAGTAGATAGAGATTCAATACTTAAACGCGTATGTGATGTCTTATATTGATACACGAATAGCTTACCATTATCATTTACTTTCGTATCGATCTAGCTCATATACTCAACGATACGATTCGGCATCGCACGGTAATAAATAACGTGAACATTTATAACAAAAGTTGGGCGAACTTTGGTTATTTTCACGGTTCATATAGCATTCGTGGAACAGTGTACAGCCCCTGCGAAAAGCCGGGGTGAATTAAATAAGCAGATTAGGACTTTAATCGATGAGATAACGCCCTCTACCGGTCATCGGGAGTGAAGTTTGTTGCCGGCTTTTTTGGTAGGTACGTGACTGGGTATAGAATACATTAGCTATACGTAATGGGACACGTTAGTGGCATATTTTATTGATTGTTATCGCGGTGTGTGCTTTAGTAATCCAATATTTGGCTTTAGTTTTATAAATTGAGGGACAATGATTCCGTATTTGTCAGATGTAAATTAATTCGATACCTTTTTGTGTTAAGTATGGGATTTTGAGGACTCTTTTTAATGTTATCTCTAAGAATATTTACCATTTAAAGTTGTTTCACATAATATGTACCTATCTTTTACTACTTTCATATGATATGTCCAAAAAAAATTATTTACATAATGATTGTTATTTACTTTTCTTAAAAACAAAATGTTTGCATAGTATGAGAAGAAACTCATATCTATAAGAGCACTTCAACTTACTGTTTGACTAACTGTATGCACTCTTAAACTTAAGCTAAATAGGTACATAGAGTCACAAATATGCTATACTAGATACAGAGAAGGTTTATTCTTAAAACTAGGAATGCAGCATACGCCCAGATTTCTCCAATTTATGCAAGATTGTAACCTTTGCATTGCCTTTGCCCTCATACGCTTAAATTAGTCAAAAATATAACATTATTCAAATAAGCTGTTTTAACGAAATGGTATGTATATATGTATGTTCCATTACATATTATATGACATTGGTTGGACTGACTTCTGTCTAATTGCGAGCTTGTACAAAAGGACTATATATCACGTTATGTTTAGACATATTTGTCCAGTGATAGTTTGAAACGCAAAAGAATGCAAACTAGTTGCCGTTCTTCCCGGCATGTCGTAGGAGGCGACTAAGGGACTAGGGGACTAACAACCTGCAACCAATGTTCAAAAAGAGACCTTGGAGATATTATCGTCTCCAAGGTTCTGTCCACCCCGAAAGGGATTAGAGGACGTGAGTATATATGTATGTGTGTTTTGACATACAAACAAGGTTGCATGGATACCGTTGCTCTACTAAAGTCTTCAATAACTTATAACAAGCCTCCTCTCAACAGACAAGTTGACTTTGTAACTGAGTCTGCAACACAAGTAGTCATGGTTACATTTTCAAGTATCATTCTAGTTTAGACTTAATGCTTCACTAGTCTTACAATACATATAATTCGTCGTAGCTCAGTTGTTCTGGGCTTGACTCTGTATCAGTGGGTACAGGGTTCATTTTCACTTTAGCATGTACCAATGGAAATGAAGTTTATTGAATTATTTTGTACATTTTCGTAATAAAAATATATTTACGAAATGCGGCAAATACTACGGTAAGGGAAAACATCGTGCAGAAACCTACCTGTTCCCCGAACAGGTAATAGTTGGTACATGTAAATGGCGACATGGCTTACCACATTGAGTACTGCATCTGGTCAATACGTGTGTTCGAGGTTGCCATAGAATTACTACCTTTGACATTGCGGAAATGGTCAGCTGAACCTCTGACTATCCCGCAAGGGTTAATGGTCGTGAACGCGTTTGTAATTTTTTTGTCAAAGCAATATATTATGTTATATTTTTTTATTCTAAGTTATATTTCATGATATATCTTCGCCAAAGGCAAATTACTTGCGATGGACTTACCAAACGTCACCATAGTAATATAATCTACTTATCAATTTTGTTTTTGAAACAAGCGATAGCATCACTAACTCCGCAGTTTCGAAGATGGACAGTAGAAAATATTACTGCCAATTTTCATACAAAATCAATCGTAACTAACGTCAAACTTTATGATCATGACATGTTGTCAATGCACCCAATTTGACGCCACCAATTGCCATTGTTTATTTGTAAACACCATAACGAATCCATTATTCGCTTCATCGCACAGGGACCTGTATTTACATGGTAATCGATGTGGTTTCTGCCAACCATATATTTGGTACAACGGTGAATAGATGGCATAATATAATGATTTATATAGTAGTACATAATACTACAGTAAGGGAAAACATCGTGAGGAAACCTACCTGTTCTCCGAACAGGTAAAAGTTAATGCTTATAAACGACGACATAGCTTACCACCTGTCACATCGAGTACTGACTATCTGGCCAACACGTGGGTTTGAGGTGGCCACAGACTTACTACCTTCGCAATTGCGGAGATGGACACCTGAACCTCTAGCTACTCCGCAAGGGTTAATGGTCGTGAACGCGTTTGTCTTTAGTATGGGTACATTTTATAAAAACAATATAAAATGTTGTAAATTACTTTCGCATTGTCTATGCCGAGGCTTATCTCATTTATTAACGGCATGTTTTGCGTTCGCATTACAGTAAAGCTATTTTATACTAAGAGTTTAATTTATGTGGTTCTAACTAAGAGAGTTTGGTCACTAAATAGTTTGGATTTTTTATTATATAAAACGAACCTGTTGCTTCAGAGGCGTGACTTGAACCATAACTGTTCCTTTTAATGGCAGCTTTTGGCCCGATGATGTTATTGTTAATGTGTTTGCAAGTTGTTCTCTAAGTACTACTAACGTCCCCTATGGTGCTTCGAAGTTAACCTTACGTGAACATTACTTAATAATTAGTTGACGACTGAAATATTGAATTCTTTTTAATTTCGAATAGTGCAATGTTTTTTTTAGTTTGTGAAACATAGCAAGGAAGAAATGTAACGTACGTTTTATTAAACACATTATACTTATGCCTAGCAAATTTTTTCTTTAGATGCACTACACCTTACAAACTCCGAGACAACCTCCGTGGCGCGATCAGTTAGACACCTGAACGCTAATCGTGGGGTCCCGGTTTCGATTCCCGGTGGAGGCAGAGTTAACAACTACGCTTTTCTATTGCTTTCCAGTCTTGTCGTTGATTATATATGCTATATATGCATATATCTATATATAATATGTATATATTTCTTAAACTAGACTAGTACTCTTAACACAAGTCTAAATGTACTTAAGTTACCAAGTGGCTAGTTCAATGAATGTGATAATGTCTAAATATTATTATTATTATTACAAACTAATAACATTAGTCTTTTTAGTATAATCAACGGACTCGAAATAGCATTAATTTTCAATATTGGTTAATACAGGTTGCTAATCCAATGCTTAATATTATACTCCATTGAATCCTTAGTAAGCTACTAACTAATACGATATCCCGGGCCGAATAACAGCTATTTTAACTTTTATCATAGTACAGAAAAGTACGAGACTAGCAAAGTTATGTTGGTATTAATATGGAATATTGCTAGTTGCCTGATTCCATTTAACCCCAGTTTATTACGACATACCAGGAAGAAAAGCTTGTAGTATTCCGTTAACTTAATATCTTGATGACTTACGCGAGTACTGATTTAATAAACTTAGCCGCAAAACATACTGTAGCTTATAAGATTTAGTTTTTGCGAAATATGAAATAGTTTCCACTTTAACTAACGTATATGGTCAACAATAGAATGGCGTGCTTGACTAACTAATTTGCATACTTCCAAGGAACCAGCCTGTTTGTATCAAGTACACATAATTATAACATGACCACTATGGTTTCCTGCATAAAGGGAAAGTCATTTATCACGATATTTTTATGCTAACAATGTGATTGTTATTATTTGACTTGCAAACATAATTGAAATGGATCGGTGGAAGTTTTGATTCGATGTTTGAATTACGAATAAGGTAAAAATAGGTATTATTTTTAGTTACATATATACATATACCTCCTGTCCCTTTCTGGCATACAAAATTTTGGTTACACTAAATTCTTTGGCCACTCTTAGATATCTGAATTATGATGACATGACAGGTTGTTAAAATATCGCCCAATATTCCTTAGCTCCTAGTAGCTTAGTCGCTTCTTACATCATATAGTCAAGAAACATTTATAGTTTGCTACAAAACCTTCAGAGATAATGGATGGAAGCATATATAACATACATATATTCACGCATCCATTTCCTGAACGGGATAGGCAAAGATCGCCACCTTTTTCTCTTGTTTAACTCATACCCATTAGCCTTGTCATATATGCTCTTCTGTTCTTCACACTACGAACACCCACCTTGAAATAATGTCTCCAATTTGATCAATATATAATGCGTTTTATGTTTTATCTTAATCTAAGTATTTAAAGGTTTCATTCATCCATATTGGCGTTACTCATGCTTACATGCATGTTATACAGGAACTTTATAATACCTAGTTGTTCGAGACGTATACAATAACAACATAATAGTTATTCCACTAAACTGGGTGTATTGAATAAACGTTTTGTGTTAACATTTCTCTAGTCTTAGGTTATAAACCAACAATGTTATATTCGTAGTTAGTCTATTGTAATTGAAATCCTGGTGATATTTTGTAAATATTACGATAATAGACATGATAGTATCAAATGTAACTTTATAATATTCTTTTAATTTTTATGCTAACTAACTGCGGTTCTTCCCGACATGTCGTAGGAGGCGACTAAGGGACGTAAGAAATGTAACTTTTTTATGTTATTTTGTAATATTTTATGCTAACTAGCTGCCGTTCTTCCCGGCTTGTCGTGGGAGGCGACTAAGAGACGAAGGGTAAACAGAATCTATTGCGCAAAAGGTTAGCAACCTGTCACCAATGTTCCATTATGACATCGCAACCCCAATATTCATGCTAAAAATTACCAAGGATTTATGATATCTCTGACGTTCTGTCCAGCCCGAAAGGGATTAAACAACGTGAATGCATAATTATGTTCTTTTAAATATTGTATGCACTCTTTGTTCCTATGCAGTTACTTCACAGTCAGTACCTAGCAATTACAAGCTTCATTTAGAAAACCAATACGCGTATTCATGCCCTAAGATCTATTTCAAGTACTCGTCAGTCCAACAGGATGGAGAGAAGGGTTCCTGATCCAAAGGGATCTTTGTTTGTTTAACCACTTAGTTGTGTCTTAGTGGGCTGCGTTTGAATAAACACTACCCGACTACAGATGGAGTGTAATAAACTTGCATTTAACTAAATAACGGAAGTAAACGATCAGTTAATGTGCTTGTCATTTCCAGATTAATGGTTCTCGTATCGAATAATATGTAAACAGGCTTAAATTATACAACACAATGTTTGGGAGATTTCGAAAGTCGAATTTAGACGAACATGAGACAACAGGTAGAGCCGATGACTACACCGAATAGCAATACTTTGCCGTTGAGGTTTGACTACTAAGTAGTGTTTGACTATTTTAAAAGTAGTCGTTTTTTCCTATGGTGTGATAAATATATTAATTATTATTTTTAATGATACATGTCATAATAATACTATGAATTTAAGTGAATTCATTGTTTAGTTTATAACGAAAAGATTCATATGAAAAGCTCAAACATAATTTATTCACAAGCAACTTCATATCAAGATAAAACAATACTTGGAAGCTATTTAAGTACATTAAAATAACTGCGTTCAATAACATAAGTACATTAATTCTTAAGCTAACAACAAACCCTTTTCAAACAGTGGTTTCGTGAAACTGGTACTTGATTTGTGAGCGAAGAACATACACGAGATTCGAAATATCAACCAAGACTCGAATTATTTTGATAGTAGAGGCGGTAAGCTCGCTTTTGAAATATGTTTTGATAGGTTTCTTCCTACAAATACATAATATAAGTTTCTTATTAAAGTCGAACAAAGAAAGAAAGGACAAAAATAGTTTATTCACTGCATTTTATACAACCGTTACACATAGTCCAATAAAATGGAAACCTTGATGCAGTAAAAACGAAAAAGTTGTTGAGTATGTATGAGTGTCATAAAAAATGAAATGTATTAATGTATGTTTATATGATGTTTATATGTTACTACAGTCTATAGTGTGTATATATGTATGTGTGTGGATATATATAATGTGTATGTACGTATATGTATGAGTGTGTATTGATGTATATGACTATATCTATTTACATGCCTTTAACTAATGTTCTTGTTTATGTTCCCCAAAGTATGATTATGAATTATAGTGTATCAATTTTATGTATGAGTATTATATCTGTATTTGTCACGATGGTTATTATAAAAGAAATATTTTGTGTATGTTGGTTATTTATTATATGCAGCTTGCGACAGTTTCCGCATCGGGTGCTGCCGGAGGACCAGTGATGTAGCCTAGCTACATCGTATACTGAGGCAGCACCTTTTTACTGCATCAACGGTGTTCTTAGCATATATTTTTTTTCCATGTTTATGTTTTTGTATGTTAGTGAATAAAGATTTTTCTTTCTTTCTTTCTTTCTTTCATTGAACTGAAAGTTGCTTATCACGATCGGGACAGATGGAATCCGTAATCTCTGCTTACCCCTCTACAGGGAATCAGGCGTGAATATACTACTAGTCTCAGTTAATATTATATATGATTACATCCCGTAAGTATATGTGATATTTAATGCATTGAGGATTTAGGTGACGAAAATAAGCATACAGGTCGACATTATGATTTTTACAGAATTTCAATATCACATAGCAACATTTAATAGATTAACATCATCGTTTTCAAACTTTTGCCTATGTAAAGTATCCCTCTATTTTACTTTCTAAATTATGAAAGTTTTAAGTCCTAAACTATAATTAAAGAAGCAGCAGAGCGCACGTAATGACTCTAGTGTTATCGAAACTCCTTTAACAAAAGTCTTGGGCGAGTTCAACCTCTATTTACAGACTTAAACTGTTAATATTTTATTCTAAAAGGTATATCTTTTAAAGTCAAACGCGTTCACGACCATTACCCTTTGCAGGGTATTCAGAGGTTCAGGTGTCCATCTCCGCAATTGCGAAGGTAGTAATTCTATGGCCACCTCAAACCCACGTGTTGAGATAGTCAGTAGTCAATGTGACAGGCGGTAGGCCATGCCGCCATTTACAAGCTTAATGCTTTTAAAATGTATAAAAATTGACTGTGTTATATTAAAATGTGTGGTATAAATGTAGTTCTAGGTATATTTTGTCCATGTTTCCTGCGTTTTACCTTATTGTGTATTGCAATTTTGCTGGCATTAATATTGACGAGATAAGTGTTGACAAATCCATGATTTTTTCTAATGATTTGGACAGGATTGAAAGTTCCTTCTTTCTTTCCAAGTTTTGTTATCAAAATAAAAATATACATCCAATTTAAGAACATAAACAAGTCAAATGATTTTTACTTAGAATATAATGAATTTTATTCATTATAGCAGTTGTTATATTTACGAATAATCCCACCAAATGCTTCTTTGTACAGAGACGTCTAATTAGCTCATCAAAGGGTAGTTTGGTACTCGTCACTTGAGTTCAAATGTCTCTTTGTCCTGGCTGCAAGTATTTAGTCAATCGCTCGTTGTGCCTGGATTCTGTCGCAATCAGCCTGATTGAGTGACACAGACACGGTACAACATGTGGGAGAAAATTCAGGACGGTGTAGCAAGAAGAATTTGTACTTTGAAGTATGTTTATTATACGAAAAAAGGATTAAACGTGGTCTTGTTTACGCGATGATTATTAAATGTCACAAATTGCGTTTCTTTTGGTTATGGATTGCTTGTTTGTTTTTTATAAATATATCTACTCTGTAAAATTGCGAAAATGAAGGGCCATGATTAAGAAAACGTAATTATTTAATGTAGGTATAAAAAAAGAATCATTTTACACCAAACCAGCAACGTTGTTCATTTGTTAAGAAACCCGATATCTGCTCCTTAAAAATGCTCAAAGTGTTTTTAATCAATTTAAAAATAGCCATTCAGAAAAACATTCATTAGACGCTTAAACAACTACGGAATGTTTATGTGACAGGAGGACGTTCATCTTTTGTTTTCGTTTAGGATTCTAAAGGGGTGCTTCGAATGCGGGTGACCTTTGCTGCATGTTTCAATTAAAACTCTTTTTATATACATAGCTTCTAAATGTAGTAAATCTTTAGATAACTAGTAACTTATATTACGTAAAAAGATACTTACTGTAACCTTCTCCTTTTTTTTGTTGATAATAAAGACGAGGGTGTATTAGTAAGTGTATGGATGTTAATAAAGCGATAGTTGTTTGCCAGAATCAAAACAAATGTTATCTTTACCTAAGTCTTTATACTGAACGGCCACCTATTCGAAATCAGGATAACTTACAATAGATTTCCCCATATTCTTTATACTATTCAATATTTACATCCATAGTATAAACAATATAGGAAAATCTATTGTAAGTTATCCTGATTTCGAATATGTAGCCTAGTATTAGTAAACTATAAGAATTGGTAAAAGTCATAGTAATTTTGCTTGTAAACTCCGAGCATGACCATCACAAAGGCTAATAGCTTGACAGTAATAAATGTGGTGCAACCCTAATTGGGATCGACTGTTAGTGAGTTAGGGGTCGGAACAAGGGAGTTTTGTTAATTTTGATTATAAACAAAGTCGCCCATATGGTATGGACATTCTAATGGTAAGTCAGTCAGCTGTTTATTGTGTACTATTAAATGGTTTAAATCCAGTCGTCTATGGTTCGTCAACAAAGTCAGCAGCTCAGTGAAAGATGAAAATACAAATAATTATTTTCGGGTGAATATTTAGTCAGTTGTGATACCAAATTGGCTAAATATGTTTGCTTAGGAATTATATTTGGATTCTCAACTGGAACGAACCGAAGAACAATGAAGAGAAGAATTGGAGCTTCGATTTCGTTTATCTTCGGTTGGCGATGGAATAACAGAAGTTCAAACGCCGTGGCATCAGTGTTTGTACTTCAGCCGACATAACCTTAGTGGTGAATGGCTTAGTAAAGATTAAAAAAAATGGTTTAAAGGTTGCCAAAATGAATTAAGTTTTAAAAATATCCATGTTTATACATAATACATGATTGATGAAGATAATAAATGATAATCAGGTGAAACATGGGTTCCGATTTATCAAACACCATCACAATTCTCTGTTGATGGTGAACATTCAACCTCGGATTACCCCGAAAGGATTACTTAGCGTCCGTATATTTACACATACATTTTCGTATGTACATACTATTACAATCACTCACTTGTATCCCTTGGAAAGTGTACAGAAGAGATTACTATATTACATTACTAGTATGTATTACAATAAATTAACAAAATATTTACAAACTTAAGACTAATTAAAATAATTTACCTATAAATTAAATATATCTAAAAATTTGTCGTTGTCGTTGGAGCGCAAAGTGCCCAATATGCTGGCAGCGTTCCCCCTCTGAATAGCCAGACTAATTCTCTGGCGGAGGAATCTACCAGCCTTGCGATCCCCACTGGACTCTTGCAGCCGATGGGCAAGATCCCTTATGATCCCGTCGGCCGCTTCCCCCCTAGAGCCGAGAGTTTCAACGGCGAAAGGAACAAAACTAAATTCACCTCCAAGTGAAGAATACTTTTTTAGAATGTATTTTAAATACGTTCAACCAAAGAAAATTCACATCATATTCTAATATTACTTTGATAGTTTACTAATCTTATGTGTCTATGTTATTTTACTTTGGTACGCCTGTGTGTTCTATGAGTAATTATTATTTGCTCTCACGTATGTCTTGAACAAATGACCTTAAGCACTTTAACACGTTCATGGGACCGTTCGAAATGAAGACAAATAGTTGCCTGGGTACACAATGGGAAGCAGCATCCGGGATCTCGTACGGAGACATGTGTTATTATAATTACGGCTTACTGTTATTTATTTACTATGGTTTCTTCATTGAATTCTGTGTAGGTTAAACGTATTACGTATTACGTAATATATATATACATATTACGTATTACGTACATATTACGTTAATTTTGTTACATATGTTTAAGTTAATATATCTTATTTTATCATTTATATATGTAGGTGCATGAGTGTCTGTGAGATGAAGCGAAAGTGGTTTGTCAAGATTGGGTCAGAATGGGTCCCGTAAATTGTATCTACCCCTTCACAGGGCAACGGGCGTGATGTGCATCTATCTATGTACGTTATATATGTGTAGTTTATTTATCTATCGCTAACATTACTAGCTAAGCCTAACAATCTATACGATGCGAAGCTGATATTTAGTAAAACTAAAAATATTCTTTAATATTATTAGTAGACTACTGAAACATAGAAAAAAAAATTGCAACCGTTATACTCTACCAAATTATAAAGATAATAATAATAATATTTGGACATTATTACACCAATTGCACTAGCCCTTTGGTAAGTACATCTAAGACTTGTGTTAAGGGTACTAGTCAACGTATATTTAAGAAATATATACATATTATACATAGATAAATACATATATAGCATATATAATCAACGAGCAGACTGGAAAGCAGTAGAAAAGCGTAGTTCTTAACTCTGCCTCCACCGGGAATCGAACCCGGGACCTCACGATTAGCGTTCCAGCGGCTAACCGATCGGGCCACGAATGTCGTCAGTATTTTTCTTCATTGCTATTGCAAGATATAAGGTTAAAATACGTTTCGTCTGTAATAAAAACCTAACCCTAGCTTCTAAATCCAGAACTTAGTGCTTTATTTTCGACCTGCACCGAAAGCCGATGTTTATTTTGGCATGTCAGTCTAATTGCACACTCGTCATACGGACATATTCGGATACAAAATGTTTACCAATGATAAATATAGACGCCGACTTACCGTTCGCAAGCTTAAAAGTTCTTGTTATACATGGACATCGTTACTGAAGGTGAGTGACAGTATTATACGTACATAAATATACATACGTTCACATCCGTTAATTCCTTTCGGGGTGGACAGAAAATCGGGTACATGAAAACATATCCTTAGTCGCTTATTAGTAGAATATTGGGGTTGTGATGTCGAATGGAGAATTGGTGACTGGTTGCTAGCCCATCGCCCAATAGATTTCATATACCCCTAGTCCCTTAGTCACCTTCTACAACATGCCGGCAACGTCAGCTAGTTCGCAGCCTAGCACGGGACTTATATTATACGTACATAAACTAAGTATTCAAAATATCTCGATAAGGAATGACTGAATGTGCAGGATAACATTCTGTAAGTACACATGCACAAAGTATAGTCACAAATTCTCATATACATACACATTCTACATATTCTACCGGGGTAGTTTACGCTTTAGTGAGCTCAGTTGGTGGTAACTTTAGCCACCTCTTAAGACCAGCCGAGAAGATTGGCAACTACTTACGTACTATAAAAGTCCATGACAGTACAGTAACATAACAAAAACTTTGCCATTGCAATGAAACAAACACGTACAATTTTGACCACTATTGTGTTTCACTAATAAGACAGAAGTACTTAGTCTTTAACGGCTCTATGTAATAATTAGAATATAACAAAAGGAGGGCCACTATCAAAAGACAGGTCCTCTCTAATTGAAGGTCCTAAAATGGATTATATATTCAAACTTTAAAACTTTTCAGTCAAATTAATTTGCCGAGCAGACTTTTGAATAATTATCCCTCTACAAATCCATCAAGGGCTTGCATTGTCATGAAAATGTTTTAACTCAATTGAATATTACTTTTGATCCAAGGGCTCAATGAAAAGGCTTAATTAAAAGGTCCACGGACTATTTTATTTCGTTTTATTGCTTCTAAATTTGTTTAAAGTGCCGATTTAATGAACTTAGCCTTTGTAGTATATTCTTAGCTTACTTTGTTCAAGAAAATACGTTAACATGCTGTTAAGTATTGTCTCAAGACGATTATTAAAATAATTTTTTTCTAACACTATCTACTATTATATTGTCTATTTATATTTTCTATAATAATCATTTGTTTCATGTCCAATCACCCATGAAAAGGTACGATACATGTATTTACTCGTATTATAGGTATTATACAACTGTATTGTAATTTATATAAATTATTACCTTATATAACATCCTCTAGTTTAATGTATACTCCATAATATGTTGAATTGTGTTTACATATCCTTCAAAACCACTGACCCTTCCGGTTGAAACTGTAATTGTGAGGAAAGGTCAAAGCATTAAAAAACGTATGAGTGTTTCAAAGAACGAATACCATATGTAGTTGCGGTCAGCTGTTAACTTTTCTCATGTACAGGCTGATATAGTTTTATCGTGACATAAATTTAAATAATTTGTTATAAATTATAAAATAATGCAATGTCCAGAAAACAATGATAATATACATTAAAAAAAGAAGATATTTGTTTCTTTGTAATGTCATATACGAAAGTCTATTTTTAGAAATGATCTAGATCTTGTATACAAAGCAACTAGCATCGTCCCAGCATGTCCTAAGTGACGACTAATGGACAAAAGTGATGGACTAACCGACACATTTCGTACAGCTTTGTCGTGGACATACTTCGCTAACAATAGAATAAATAGAATTAGGTCCGTTCTCTTGTATACGACGGAGTTTTGTTATTACAAGAAATCTCTTATAAAACTAGTAGTGAAATATATATAATATATAAACAAATATTATAATATAACGCTATAAAGTATATTTATGTATATGCGCACTAATTCCGTTCTGATATAGTACAATGACATAATATCTTTTTCAGTATTGTTCTTCTATCGTAAATTATAATCATATTATACAGAATCATAATTTCGTAAATCAATATATTTTGATAATCTTATCAGCCTGTACACAAGCGTGCGGTAGGGGAGTGTAAAAATAACAGTTGAAGGGGCTCCCCAATAACACTATGTCCTAATATATTACTATTGTGACGTGTGGGAGCGTGCCCAGATTTACAAGTAGCGTCACACAGCGGATTGTGATTTTTTTCTTATTTATGGCTCGACGACAGCCGCATACAAATACTCGATGTAAGCCCTAACAAGTCGATTGTCAATAATTGAAGTTAAAGTTGAAAAAGTGGAGGCAAAGAGTGTGGGTTTTGGTTATATTTTTGTAATAAAAGTTTGTTGATTTAAAACATGCAATGAGTATAAAAATATTTGGAAAGTTCAAATAAGACACATTTAACAAATTTAAATTAATTTAGGTAACTGAGTTTGGTGTAAATAGAATGTAAAGTTTCTACGTTTACATTCATATGTGTATAGCTTTATTTATCTATCGAGCCTGAATATTTTAGTAAGTTTGCTTTGTCTTAAAAAATGCTTATTATTTACCAGGCATCTCGTAAAAGAATACGAATAAATGGAATTGACTCATAAGGCGATGGGCTAGCCATCTCTCATCAATATTAATACTAATCTAAAACATTAACAGATTAAAAATTAACCAGATATTTATGTTTCCGAAGTTGTGTCCACCTCAAAAAGGACTATAAGAAAATTAAGTGTGTAAATGTTTTCACTTTACAGTTAAGATCTTACGTGACAGATGGTTAACGGTGTCAATATATTGTACACGTCCTACTATTGAGTTCATTCATGTCTTTTTCTGTTGACATACAAAATAGAAATACATTAAAATCGTAATAATGAATAAAATTATATTTTATTTAGAACACAGAACGTGTTATATAACCAGATTTTGGATTACACATGCAAGTATGTACATTGACCTACTATACTGTTTTAGCTTATATAGTCATAAAAAGTACAAAATTAATATTGCTAAGCCGCCTACTGATTAATGTTATGCTATATTATTTTTCTTATGGGAGGGCCGTTTCATTGGCGTCGAGAAGGATTTACGAATGAAAAATGATGCTAAACACGTCATTTGTTGTCAAAAACTCTCTTTCTTATTTTTCTAGACTGGTCTAGACAAGCCAAGTCAATTTGTGCCTATTTCACATACATTCGTGTACGTTGAGGTATGAGAGAAGATGTAGTGACGAAAACAGAGAAAGGTATGTTGATGTGGCATGGGCACATGGAGCGTATGTATGAAAGGAGGATTACGTAAAGAGGTAGAGTTGGACGGAGTAGGCCACGTAGAACATTTACAGATCAAATTGTAAACATTTTTCTCAATGCGCCTATACGCAGCATGAAGAATAGAAGCGCATGTTTAAGAAGATTAATGGGTGTGAGTGAAGCAAGGGAGATTCGTCAGGATCGTTCCCGGTGGCGATCGATAGTCTCTGCCTATCCTCTTAGGGACGAAGAGTCGTGAATTTATGGATGTGTATGTATGTATTTTCACATACATAAATACATATCACTTCGGACTTGTATGTATGAACTGTTTAAATATGAAATTATTCGGCCGTGGTGATGGGCCCGTTATTAAATACAACAATACACTCCTACCTACTGATTCAGAAATGTCCTGAAAACTATTTTATAATATTAAATTCATAACAGTATAATAATTTTTCATTAATGCTGTTGTGTTGTGGGATAAAATTATATGTGGAGGAATTATAGACTATTGATTATAACCTATAAACAGCACATACACAAATTTTGCGTTGAAATTGTCGTCGTAGTAGCCAATATATTTTGGGAGCGGATACGATATTAAATTGTGCCACAAAGTTTTATTTTCAATTAAGAGCTATATGTCGATTTAATTTTGGATACGTGAATAGTTTATTTTGAGATGGTTTCCACAAGGCTTAAATTATATCTGTGACCTGGCTAAGTTAATTTTACTCTGCGTTGCCGTGTTATATAGGATTTTATGTAGGAAATGGTAATGTTAAGCAAATGTTAATGAGTTTATTCATTAATAAACTATATTAGTTGAATAATAAAATAAGCATATTATATTCAATTTTCTTTCGACTATTTTACAATAAGATTTTAGGGGAATACTTTTATATACAAAACCGCAACTAAATAACTTAACTGTAGGTACTGTCTATTTATTAGACTTTAAAAAAAAATAGTGTTTACAGAACCTTATTTACATACTTCAACTATATTACCTAGATATTCGTAACTGATGTGATGTATTATTGATATTTTAGATTATTTATTAAGTAAACCATACCAAAGCAGATCAATGAGATTATAAAACTCAGAGAAAGTTTAAGTTAATTTCTGTCGTCAGAATTAAAAACAGAACTTAACCAAATCAATAATTGCGTAAAGTGCGACTCACGAAGGTTGGCATCTTAGTGACCTCTTTGCAGAAGATTAATTTCTTTTCCGGATTAATTGAGTTTGGGTGCTGGGGTGCTGCGCCCCTCGGCCGTCCAATCATAGCGCTGCCCTGTCAATTAGAATATGCTAATTGCGTCGCCACGCCGATATCAAAGTGGAATGCAGATAGGGAAATTGACTTTCCATTGAGTTTTATCTATGTTACTTGTTAAAAGTGATGCTCCAACTCCAGATAACAGTTTTAGTAGACTTTTAATTTATTTTGGAATTAGTAATGTCTGTAAGGTGTTCGTATATGGAGAAGAGAGTTGATTATGAAGTAGTTGGATCTATTAGGCTAGGTTATTCGGCACATAGGATGATATTTGTATGTTTACCGTGTTTAGGTTAGTGAAAATTTTTATGAGTGATCGAAAGTTCGTCACACCTGTCTCTAGCTGTCAAATAATATAATCGGAGGTGAACAAAGATTATAATTGAATAAGGAAATAAGAATAGGAACCTTCGATAATACATAAATTGATGTTAGTTTCTTTGCTTCTGAAAATAATCACCTAGGAAATGATAAACAAATGTACACCAAAATCGATCAATAAAATATATATGTATGTCTACTATACTAATATTCCGTAGTTACTACTTTATGAATTTCAGCTCTAGTGACTACATCTGTCAAATATAATATCAAAATACCCAACTCATAAACATATGCATGTTTATTATCGCATGAACTTCCCCGGTGGTTTAATCAACAAAATCAGCCGAAAAGCACAATACGACAATAACAAACAGTATTCACCATAAATTGCATGCACAAATCAAGTTTCTTTGTATAACCTTGCATAATGCAATGTCATATTGGCATAATGGAAAGCTGTGCACGCGATTCGATTATTCAAATGAGCCGCGTTAACTGCCAAAACAGATACGAACAAATATTATCATATTGTGATAAAATTATATCATAAAGTCAATAGCTCTGATTTTAATGAGACGAGAATTTTTGTTGACTTTGCTATAAGTATAAAAATAAAAAGTTTTTTTTATGTGACATCTGCCTGTTTTGATCTAAGCATAATACAGAATTAGGTTTATTTTATCGAAATATTATATCAATTATTGATACAGTTTTTTGGTACTATTTTTAAAGCTTATTATTTGAGTTAGATGACGAGTACTATGCTTAGGCTTACGAGTATGTAAAGTTAGATGAAGTAGATAGTTAGATATTTTTCTTTTATACAACAAGAAGATCTGCCATTCGAAAAAGTTATCGAGAGTATCTCCTTACTTCCCGAGTTGTGTACAAAACAAATAGTAGGAACAATATTGCGAAGACCGTTTTGATACATGAATCACCTTGCGGCCTGTATCGTGTCGAGTTTTCCATATTTCCCCGCATTACTTATGCATTGCCTTGCAAATTGGAGCTACCTTTGTTTCGTAGTCAGTGCGCTTTATTTCATCTTTTGTAACAAACTACTCTTGTATAAATAACATTTTCGCAAAGGTGAGTGGCCGGTATTCATACTGGGTATTTAATACTCTATAGATCACAGGATTTGATGATTAGGTAGGTTAATAACTAACGGAACTTATCGCGTATTTTTTTAAATAATAAAGGTAACTTTATTATTTAAAAACATACGCGATAAGTCCCCTTAGAGTACCCGCCACATAAGGTGGCAGTAGCCAAACTTGGAACTAAATTTGACGTTTCCGCCATTGCGTGTTATTTTGTATGAAAGGTAAATTTAGTATTACCAGCGTTGTGTTTTTTGCCCACTCTTTGTAATTTTTATGTTTGTTAAGGGTGATTATAATAAATTGATTTCTGGAGTTTCTTGTTAGTTCTTCTCCAAGGGTCTCCGCTGAACTTCTTCTTCTCAATCGTTACGCTCTTATCAGAGCGGTCGTGGTCTTCATGACGTGGCATCTTGAGCAGCCGAAATGGTTGGTGAACTAACCTCGGTAAAAATATGTAAAGACAATGCTCAGTGCCATGTTTGAAATAGTTTTTTTACATACATACATACACATCACGCCTGATTCCCTGTAGAGGGGTAGGCAGAGATCACGGATCCCCATTTGTTCCGATCCTGACAGACCACTTTCGCTTCATTGACATTCATACATTCTCTAATACACTCTCGGCGGTTATAGGTACTCCTAACGTCACCTTTTTTCAATATAGCGTCTATCTGACTGTTACATATATGTCTTATTAGGCCGGCCCCTACGTAACCGCCCTTCCACTTCACTCATATATATTCCTTTTGTCAATATATAGTTTTTTTAATTTGTACTTAGATCATAAAATAACTTTCAAAGAGAGCTTATGATAGGGCCTATTTTGAATAAAAATATTTTGACTTTTGACTTTGGTATATTAATTTGTTTTATTTGAGTTTATAGCTCTGCAACCAAAGATCGTTACAAATGAAACCTCAATATAATGTATCGAGCCGTATGGCACAGTGAGTGCTAGTTTTGGCGTGTTTACTGGCAACACTGGATTACGCGACTGTGGCGACGCCTCCAACTGCTACCTTATGTGGCGGGTACTCTAGTTATTAATCATGAGTATAAATCGCGAATCTCTTAAAACTATGATTAGTTAGGTTTTTATATATACATCATTGATTATTCAATTTTTTTACTGTTATAGAGATCCCGCCACATAAGGTGGCAGTAGCCAAACTTGGAACTAAATTTGACGTTACCGCCATTGCGTGTTATTTTGTATGAAAGGTAAATTTAGTATTACCAGCGTTGTGTTTTTTGCCCACTCTTTGTAATTTTTATGTTTGTTAAGGGTGATTATAATAAATTGAATTCCGGAGTTTCTTGTTAGTTCTTCTCCAAGCTAGGGTCTCCGCTGATCTAACCTCGGTAAAAAATATGTAAAGACAATGCTCAGTGCCATGTTTGAAATAATAGTTTTAAGAGATTCGCGATTTATACTCATGATATAAGATATAAGGGTGTGTATAAGATTGATTGCAGCTGTGGGAAATCCTACGTCGAACACACTAAACGGTCTATTGCGGACAGAGTGAAGGAACACATAATATATGTAATATATAATAAGAAGGATAAGTCCCATTAATTATTAATCATGTTTGAAATAGTTTAATAAACATATTTTGACTTTGATATATTAATTTGTTTTATTTGAGTTTATAGCTCTGCAACCAAAGACCGTTACAAATGAAACCTATAATGTATCGAGCCGTATGGCACAGTGAGTGCTAGTTTTGGCGTGTTTACTGGTAACACTGAATTACGCGACTGTGGCGACGCCTCCAACTGCCACCTTATGTGGCGGGATCTCTAAAATCATTATTCTCGTGCAAATATCTTCGATTTCTCTATGGTTGTCATCGGTATACTTTTTTGCCTGCCCACCCATATTTTACATCTACCAATCAGCTAATATTCATATGTGTATTATTATGTATACTTGAGCAAATAATGAAGAAATGACATTTTCAAATTAACCTAGCGTTCAAATTAGGGAAACAATGTTTTCAATGAGTGCCTTTCGACGTCATAGAGTTAGGTCTCCTGATCCTACTATATTATAATCACCTAACACTCCCACTATTAATCTACATACACAGTACGATTATTGTCCCTTGAGCTGCAGACACATCATTTTATAATTTAATTAACGGTAGAAAGTTTTGTCTTTACTAGAAGCTTAGATCTGTCATACAATTTTACACCATCTTGTTCCATATTTCCCCATAAGTTCAGAAAATTTTCAATATTTTGGTCTTCCTCAGCGCTATGTAGCCATCCTTAGCTGCTTTCTCTCAACAAGCATTAGTACCCGTCATGTAATGTAAGCGAGCGGCAATTTTAAAGCTTTGTCTCCGTGTAGAGCCTCATTATGCTTAACTAAGCTTCTGGTTTAAGCCCAATCCTGTATTCTCTTGTTAATTTTATCCACTAGTTTACTTTCTTCATTTGTCAAATATTGTGTGCTGGCCAGTGCTAGACTTAAACGTGAATAGAATGCTAAATAGATACCTTTTCTTAAGTACATATGTATTTCTTTTATCCTTTATTTATGTATCATTCTACAATTTGAGTTACATCGCATTTGAACGTGGTAAAGCATCAAATATCGATCTATAGGCATGAAGATTAAAATAAACAAGTACTTAGATATAAAATTAAGTGTGCTAACTTGCGTACAGTTAGTGAAATCTTGTAAACATCGTCTTAGTTAGACATTCCTGCTTTATGGTAAAAATTAAATTCTTACTAGAGTCAGAAAGCACACTGAACTACTTTCCCACCAAACTTACATTACTTCAAATATTAGTTCAGGTTTTATTTAGACCACATATTAGAGATCATCAATATTTGCCGAAGCACACAATTACCATCAGCAAATAAGCTATGAGTTTGGAATAAACAAACAGTGGGAGCTCCGTGCCACGTTCGTATGTATCGCATCAAACGTACAGTTAACATGTTCTAAACTGTGTTTATAACATAAAAAAGTTAGAAATTAAATATAAGATTATAGTTGCTTGATGTTCCTTTCAGCTTATATATCTTTGATGTTTCATTGTTAAATGATTCTCTCTACCGTTGGGAGAAGAAAAATTTGGCGTGATATATATTGCGTTGTTCCATCTGCAATTATATATTCGTTCATACATATAATTTCTTTCGGAGTGGACAGAACCTCGGAGATTTAATATATCCTAGGTCACTTTTTAGCATGAATTGTGTGTCGAGTTGCTAGTTCATCGCCCAATAGATTCTAGTTACCTCTAGTCCCTTAGTCACCTCAACCAACGACAGATAGTTAGCATTCTTTTTACGTCCCAGACCAGCAAAGGTTGTATGTTCATGATTTTTCAAAATATTTTGTTTCCCTTACTACGCGCAGGAATGAAAGGGTTAATTTCTTAAGTCGGCCCCTATAAAAGACAATTCAATATTCGATCAAAGGAGGCTCTTTCTTTCGCTGAGGCCGAAGCCAGTCCAAAGGCCCACATTGAAAGGTAAGCCGAGTGGCACTCAGGATTCGAAAACTTAATTAAAAACATGGCGTATTGTTTTAGCTTTCAAGTTTGCCAATTGTTGGTAAGTTTTTGTTTCTGTCCAACTGCTGTACTTGTCAAGAGGTCAATATTAAATTACTCGGCCTTTGTTGAAGAAAGTTTTGAAATATATGTAGCCAAGTACAGAATATGTTTTGGGGTATTAACTTAAGCTGATAACTAACACATTAATATTTTTTTCGTTCAATTCTTAGTTTTAAATTGGCTGCAATACTTCGTAATTAATAATAATATAGCTTTTATTCACAGCCACAAAAAAGTACACCATACAAATGTTATAGATTACAACTAGGTTTAAATTTACTTTGAGTGACTTAAGCAAATTAATTGAATTTTAAGAAGTTACTATTATTGTCCAAATCTTGTATATTTTTACAACAAAAATTTTCACACCAAATTTTAACAACTAATATAAGCTAGTATTGTGATTGCTATCTATTTCATTTTAGTTCCAGTAATGAAACCTTACCATGCCAAGACAACAATAGAAGTCAGCCATTTCGGAAGAAATTCCGGTATATGAAACGCTACAAAATGACAAACGTCGTCTATTTTACCAATAAGCATTTCAAAGTTTACCTGTTCACTTCCAAGGTCTTGTCAAGACAATTTCTCAGAAAAAGTTAGGAAATGCTTCCGGCAAAGTGTGTTTTTATAGTTCCCGTGTTGTTGCTATGGAAACTTAACAAACGATCCAAAGTAAAATATTATAACCACAGACAAAAGGTCAAATACGCTATTATAGAAAATAATACTAGCTTATCCGTTGCTTATCGTTCACAGATTTTTTTCTTCAAAGGTGCGTTTTGCATAAAAATATTTAAAAGATTATGATACGACTTAATTAAGTCAGAATGCCTAATCACTGCTTTGATAACAGTTATAATTATTTTTACTTACATGGGTTTAAGTTAATAAAATTCATAAGTTCTTAGTTGTGTGGGAGAGCTTAAAGTCTACATACTTATTGCCTTCTAAGCACATTTACGCTTCACAAGATATTTTATGCAACTTTTTACGGAAATAGCATATTGATAATAACTCCGCACCATTTCTCGCTCTCCACAATTAGGTCTGTTTACCCAAAACATTACGCACACTGAATGAATTCTGCTTCAATTATCACAGTTCATTGCAACGAGCATCAAAACCATGTTAGAGCCATTATAAAATCACTCCTGGCTGAGGAATTAGAGTGTGCTTGTTTGTTCAAGCGATGAATCATTTACGAGTATGATTGTGGCGCGCTCTTTTGATGCGTTGCAACAACTGTAACTACATGTTTGAGGGACAATATTGACATAAACAATATGGCGGCTAACACTAACATGATACATGCAATAATTAAGCAATGTCAAGTATAATTAGAGCTGACAGTTAGGTTAAGCGATTCGAAATGGTTCAAATAAACTGTCATAAGTCTAGTATGCTCGTATGTTTGTGTGTGTAATATTTATATTTGATAACAAATAGCCATTGAATTTCAATAAATAATTACTCGGATATCCCTAGGGTTGAATAAATAGAATCATAAAGAGTTATCTCAGATCTTTTCATCACAAAGATTGCTTATCACGGTTTTAATGATGACATTCTGGACGGTACATAAATTATTGTATTCATTATAACTATTACATATTAAACATACCATGCTGGTATTTAGATTAAACCAAATTTTAAGTGAGAAACTATCTGAAAGTAGCAAATAAATAAAATAAACATCTGTATGTCATAGCAAACATATTGAAAAAGGATGTAGTTAGAAGTATCTATAACGTCCAAATGTGTATGAGGAGGCGTATGTGTGTCAATGAAGCGAAACTGGTTTCCCAGAATCGGGACCGAAGGGAATACGTGATCTCTGCCTACTCCTCTACAGAGAAACAGGCATGATCTGTATGTACGTATGATATTAAATTGATATTTTGGTATGCACAAAACATTGATAATATAACTTATACATATATGTACGTATGTATCCAAAACAAAGTCAGAAATATAATATTATTAGATGAACAAACAAGCATCAACAACGTAAACAACAATAAAGGAAATGTGAAGCTTTGTGAAATGTGATGTGTCATATAGGAGAGCTTTTAGTAAGCCATTCCTCTTATCAGTTCTTTAAGAGGTTGCACATTCATTTATCTACACGACCATCACTTTGTTTCTATTTTAGCATTCGTGGTGAAAAAGTGGTTCAATAGTATCAGGTTTTTACTACTGTTTTAACGACCTGGTGACGCCATGCCTTTAACTATCCTGTGTGGGTATTTTGAATGCATTGATCGTACGATTGAGTAATGTTTGAAAAGGGGACATCGGCGTTTATTAAAAAAGCTTTGAGCGAAATCAGTGGTACGAATACGATACGTAAAAGTTCCCGATTTGGTTCCTGATCGATTGACTGTAAAAAGACCGGTGTATGTTGTATTGCTTAGTTTCGGCGTTTTATGCCTATCGTACATGTAACACATAATTGAATGAAACACACTTTTGATTTTTGTCCCTTTATTGTAATTACACGTTAAAACTGCCGTGTTATTACAATTGGAGGAAAAAAACTCGTATATATTTAATAACAATAATGCACGATTGTTCCTTGTTCATAAATTTATAAAGTATTGGTAATTTTATTTCGTATTTTCATTGGCAAATTTATTTCATTTAATCAAGGCTCAAATGCAACATCGCAAGGGTGTAATAAATTCACGAATCTAAATTGTATTTAACACTTGTTGTTCTATTGCAAATTATACATCTAATCAGAAATTCTTATTCTTATTCGTTGCTTTCCAACAAATCCTTGTTATACCTCGTTGTTCAAAGTAACTTTATATACTCGTACGTGCTCGTCTAAGTGCCATCCAGTATCATAGAAATCGTCTCGCCCCAAGGATAAGTCCCATTAACGAGTGTGCATTAACAGATCGGAATTGTCACGTACGTCGAACTCAGGCCTTTGGCACAAGTGCATCCGGTCCTCATTCATCCTTTGGGTGGAACCACGAGTGTTGACGTTGCGTTTTTGTGATCGATACTTGGGTACTTAGTTCATAGAGACTAAGCAATGGATCGGGCCTTTTTTCTTGTAGAAACGCTTTTTGTGCAGTAGTATTCTTATGTATTAGGTGAAAGTATTACTAATTGTAATCTGAATATACGTAAAATTGCTATCCTAATTTTCAAATAACGTAGAAAAACCAAAAAGGCCGTATTGACTTTAATAACACTGTGTGACAAAAAAAAAATTTTGTTTGATAACATTGATTTAAATATCTGATTACTGTCAAATTGAGCCTGCTCAACACAAGTATATAGTCCAAATGTTTGTAACACGTACCATTTTAAAGTTATGGTCAATTTTAGTATCATAAATGAATAAAAACTGTATGAAAATTTTAAATTAAATTCAAAAATGTTTATTTACCTGTATTTTCGATTTTAATACATAAATATGAATACTATACACTTATACAAGTATTGTGAATAAAAATAACGCAGGTTTAAATATGAAGCAGGTAAATAAACCGCATATTGTGACAGAAAATGACAAAAAAAATAACTTTTTCTTTTGTGAACTGTGCAATCTTCTTGCATGATAAACCAACAGTAATCTGCTAACATTTTCGCATCCCATCTTCCTTGGTAACGTTCTTCTATACGTTTAATATCCTGGTGGAAACGTTCACCTTGTTCGTCACTTACCATTCCAAGATTAGGGGGAAAAAATTCGAAATGAGAATGTAAGAAATGTATTTTTAAAGACATTCTACACCCCATTGTGTCATATTTTTTTATCAAGTCTGTGACTAAAAACTCAGCATTCTCAGCTCTATGATTGCCTAAAAATCCTCGTATTACCTCCTTTAGAGATATCCAAGCCACTAGTTCGTTCTTGGTAAGATTTTTATTGAATTCGCTGTTCTTCATAAGTTTTCTTATTTGTTGGCCGCCAAAAATGCCTTCTTTCAATTTGGCATCACTTAATTTAGGAAAAACACTTTTTAAATATAAAAATCCTTTGCCATTTTTATCCATAGCCTTAACGAAATTTTTCATTAAACCAAGTTTTATGTGTAAAGGAGGAAGAATCACATTTTCTTGTGGAATAAGTGGTTCATATTTACCATTTGATGTGCCACAAACAAAATCAGTTCTTTTTGGCTAAACATTATAAAGTTATAATGGTTTTTGGTGTCTCTACTATTCCATAAACATAGAAAACAACAATATTTTGTAAAACCTCCCTGTAGTCCAAGCAATATAGCAACAACTTTCAAGTCAACACAGATTTTTCTGTTGTTTTCTTTGTATTTGATTAAATCTAAAATTAGTTTCATCTTTTCATACGATTCTTTTAAAATAACTGAGTATGCAACAGGAATGGAAGGATATAGATTGCCATTATTAAGCAATACGGCTTTTAAGCTTGTTTTTGAACCATCAATAAAAAGCCTCCATTGATGTTTTTCGTAATAATAAAAATGCTATAAATAACAAACGTGACGTGTTAGACATTAATAAGAGTAGGCAATTTTGGTTACAATTCCATAAGTAATTCAATAGACGTTAAATTATTCATGTTAGAAAAATTGTGTCACACAGTGTAATTATACATAGAAATAATACGTTTCCTTCAAATGAAATAAATTACCGAAAATAACGCCCTTGTCAAAAAATTATTTATAAACTTCATGGCGGTTTTGACATATGAAAACTAATATTGAAACTCTACGTATAGGCCCATATCTACCAAATAGCCAAATCATCTCTCGATAAAACATACTACAGGATTAGGATACAGGAAATGGCCCTACATATGTTATCCGTCCCAAACTAGGCAGCCATTTTGTTATTTTATCAATTTACTTAAGCGTGCTACATAGATGACCTATAAAGTGATATCACCCACCTCCTCGCAATAATGGCCTCTTTCACGGTCCGCTACTTGGTGTCACATGGGAAATTAAATGACGCGTCTGTTAAATGAATTCGACGTCCACAATCATAACGTGTTGACTTCGGCCCAAATACAAATACGATGAATGACTGCCTTATTAATGTAAGCGTTGTTATATAAGCTTTTTTATGTTCCATTCCATAAATATACATTTACGTCCTTTAATCCCTTTTGGGGTGGACAGAACCTTGGAGATGTGAAAGCAATTTCTAGGTCACTTATTACCATATATATTTGGGTTTTGATGTTATTTGGAATATTGATGACAGGTTGCTAGTCTAACGCCCAATAGATTCCTTATATCCCAAGGTCCTTAGTCGCCTCCTACGAAATGCTGGAAGAAGCTGCCGTTCTAGGGACCATTTTTTACGTCCCATACTAGCATGGGACATTTGGGTATATTCCACTCATATAAATTTTACCAGACTCGTTGATAGTACCGGCTATACAATCTCCTCGGTCACTTTTAACAACATTATCGGGGTGATGATGGCATTGATTTAGAATATAGGAACCCAATAGATTCTTTTGAGTCCTGTTAGCGCATTCCACGTGCTTAAAATAACCACAAGAACGCGGTAGGATCATACTATATATGTATAATACAATCCTACCAGAAATAAATACAAACAAAATTGTTTCGACTAATTTAAGCAATGTATAAGGAAGGAAAATGACAAGCCAGAGCTTTGCGACATTTAATATTAGTATCTTTACCAGGAATCGTACTCGTGTATATTTAGAATTCAATTTATAAAGTTACATGAATACTATACATAAGCTGTATAAAAGCTATACGTGGGTTCGAGGTGGTCATAGAATAACAACCTCCGTATTGTAAAGATGGTCACCCGAACTTGAGACTACCCTGCAATGGTAAATGTGAGAAAGCGTGTCTTTTTTATTGCGATATATGTTAGGAATATTCTTTAATTAACAATAAATAACTAAATATGCATACAAACTTTCATCCATTTCTATAGAATTAGGCATAAAGTGTAATACATATAAAGTAGTAAACTCAATATATTATGTAATGAAAGCTATCGTTACTGAATCGTTGATTGAATTCTATTTTAAATTCATCTTTGTTTGGTGTAAATGTTATGTAGGTGTAAATTAACGTCGTATTTATTTATTTTCTATTTTAATTTTATAACTTGATTTATGTATTTCAGACATTACACCATGCTTGTTTTTATTTATAATTAATGTCTCATATTTGAACGATTGAAATCCTACCTTTTTACATTACTAGAAGAATACAAATTTTGTTGGTTATATAGATAAATCTATCATATTCATAAATAACTATACACCCATCTTATTAATCAAAGATGGCCCCTATACAAAACAAGCATAGTTTTAATTCGAATCTATCATCTTCAAGAGAATATATCACCGTACCGAAAGTGAGGAAATTAAATCGAGAAGTAACCCGTGAGCAAACACACAGTTTGCCGTTCAAATTAGCCGGAGCTTACAGCCAGGTGTTGTTTTAGCAGATCACGTTAATCTTACCTCTTGGGCAAACATTGAGAACCTTAGGAGGAACGGAGTCACTCGAATTGTTTTATTGAAGACGTCGGTTAAAAGCAATACAAACATCGATAGGTGTGATTGATACTTTGTTTCGCTTTTGTTTTAGAAACAAATGATTAAGGCGCATTATTTTTGTTCGTCTGTATGTATGTTTTGAATATGTTACATACATGGATATATTCACGCCTCTACATCCGCAACGGCATAGGCAGAGACGCCGCCGCCTGGAGCGATCCTGACAAATCCTTCTTGCTTCACTTACACCCATTAACTTAATGAGTTATAAAAAAGCCTAAATACAGAACAATAGTATATATATTGGAGTCTTATTAACAAAATGTACATAATACCATTATTTTTCGTCTGTCAATATTAGAATAAGCAAGATGTCAGTATTAAAATACTTTTTATTAATTTGTGGTGCCATCTGCATTTGTCAATATTGTACTAATTAGGAAGTACTCTTTTCGTGTCTACACGAAGTCCGGTATGGTAACAATTGTAATGTCCATAGAACGTTAGCATAATGAAGAGTAATCCTTGCCAACTGTGTAAAATAAAATTTCCTTCCGGGTGACATACGGAATTATACGAGAGGTTTTTATCTATAATAAAAAAGTACGTACTCAGCGTTTTTCATATTTTTGTGGGACATTAGGTATATGAATGGTTTTTTTATTTCTGATTTCCTTATGTCAAATTAAATGTATAATTAAAAATGAACACATACTGCATTTTAGTTTAACATAAAAATACATAATGACACTACATATTATTCAAATTGAAGTAAAATTTGGTTTGTGGCTATTCTTTTCTGATTTTACTAAGTTAATATTACTTAAAAAATTACGTAACTTCATGAAATTCCTCTTAAGTATTTCAAAGCTGCTTACCTGAGCTTAAACTTTGAAGTAACCTGCAAACTAAATGGGAATAACATTGATATAATATTACAGAATCTTCATATTTTCTGATACAACTGAAAAGAAGTAAAAAGTTAGAAAACTAAATAATATTCATGATTATAACTACTGTATCGCTTGAAAACTGTGGTCACCCCTCGTTGAATATTAAAAAAGGGTGACGTTAGGAGTACCTATAACCACCGAGTGTGTATGAGGAGGCGCATGGATTTCAGTGAAGCAAGAGTGGTTAGTCAGTATCAAGATAAGGACCCGGTTCCCTGCATCCCCTATGAGGGGTGAAATGTGTATGTAGCACCTACGACATGCTCTTTCCGTGAAGAGACCGAATATCACCTTAAGATAACCTCAATTCGTTTTTATGGCCTTGCAAACTTTGATAACACTTTGCTCTACTTTTGGTATACTACCCACTCATACATTCACGTCCTTTAATCCCTTTCGGGGTGGATAGCAACTCGGACATTTATCTCCTGGGTCATTTTTTAGCAGGATTATTGGGGCAGATAGTTAGCAGCATTCTTTTTTCGTCCCTGATTAGCACGGGACTCCTAGACAAGCATAGAATTATAAAACAATATTGACTTGCAATTCTTTTTCCTACAGGACATTTTATAATACATCTAAATGATAGTGAATGAATTACTGAATGATACTCCGATAGACACAAGTCGTCATCGTGGTCTCATGACGTTTTAGCGTCTATATATTTACTATCGCATGTATTAACGTAATTTTATTAGTTAAGATGAATTTAGATGTAGATAAACGTGCTAATATACTCTTTTAACAATAGAAACTCATTTGGGAACCATAAATTTAATATGCCATCAAGGGCACTGTATAGAAAATAAAATTACTCTTTTAAAAAATATATCGAGAAGTTAGAAATGTGACCTATTTTCTAGTGATTTCAGATCTTCTTGAACGCAGGGTGACGATAAATGGTTGGAAGCTGAAGTACAAAATAGGTGACAGGTTAGAAGTTAATTGTACGTCTGGAGGTCGCACCCAGTAACCAGTTTAACTTGGTACTGCATTGGCCAGCGATTTCTTCGGCAGTGATTGAATAGAAGTGCAGTAATATGGTGATAGTGAAAACATTCGGTCTAGTTGTAGAAGTTAAATGGAATGGATTTGGGAAAAGGGTCCCGTGCTACTCTGAAACGTAGAAAGAATGGTGCCATTCTTCCCGGCATGTCGTGGGGGGCGAATAAGGGATTTATGGTTAATGTCTCCAAGGATTTGTCTACCCCGAAAGGTATTAAAGAACGTGAATGTATATGTATGGAAGTGTGTATGTTTTAGAAAATATTTTATTATGATACCTCTACGGTTAGTACTTTTTCATTCTTTATTCTCTTTACAACTGATATATAAAATACCAAGAACCACGAAATAAATAAATAAAATTCCATACAACTTTCCTACCATACATAATCGGTTCCATTTGAATTCCACAGCTGAGTGGGCAAACAAAACGGTCACCGATTTCGTAGCGAGCCTTCTACGGGCATTAACATGCGAACGGTTTTGCATTCGCGACGTGACTATCCACGCGTGTGAAGCATGGCAACACTCGCTGGGCAAACTCACTAAATGCGTCAGTTACAATTTTATCACACTGCTGCGGATTAATGAATTACTATGTAAATTAATAATAGCGTACTCAAAATTGGGTACACATGCCTTCGCTTTACGCACTTTCAGGATAGCAATAGTTTTGGCCACTTAAAGGTCACGTTTCTTTAGATAACACCCAACGAGACAGGTGATGTTCATAGTCGCCGTGTAGACCATTCGTCATTCGACTCTTTATGTATTCCTATGAGTGACATTTTATAGAACACCATATAATAAGAGAATCAGTATGTTTCCCATGTTGTTTTCGATCACTACGTAAGTGCCATGTTTTGAGTTTATATTGTGAATAAAGGACATTAATTTTCTTTTGGCTACCCATCTTGGAGTCCGTGTCGTAAAGGACTAAATAAGACTTGCTCTTGCCTCTATGCCACCAAGTCCCTTCGGATAATACGGTGCTCAGTAGTACAGAAAAGTTTATGAGATAGTTCACTACTCATTTTAATGTATTCAATAATAATTAGACAATAATCATTGCTATTAAATAATCAATGATGCCCAATAAAACGTTTAACCCTTGACCTTTAGTAAAACTATCATTAAAATAGTTCAATAACGTAATGGGCATATTTTATTGCATTCGTGCTCATAATCTGTTCGAGTAATACTCGTGTAACTTGAGTAGGAAAGTTTTAGTGATCTCGATAAACGTGGAAGGGATTAATTCAATAATTAAACATGATCATTAAGACGTCGATTGAATTGTACGCTTCATTTTTTCATTATTTATAATTAAGTATATAAAAAGCTCTCTAATCATTTATATTGCCTCGTGCTAGTCTAGGATGTTGAAAGAATGATAACTAGCTGCCATTCTTCCCGGCATGTCGTAAGAGGCGACTAAGGGACTTGAGTTGATGGAATCTATTTGACGATGATCTAGCAACCTGTCACCAATACTCGCTATGATATCATAACCTAATATTTGTGCTAAAAAGTGACCAGGGAGATATTATCGTCTACGTGGTTCTGGCCACTCTGAAAGGGATTAAATACATGCTTGTATACGTATATAACAAGCTATTTATCAAATTTGTTAACTATTTATCATTTTACCCGTGGTTAAACAAAGTATCACTTGAAAACTTTGACTAAAATGTTAAGTGGCACTAGTGTTTCTACCTTGTTTCTTCATTTTCTAAGTGAAACTTTTAGCAACTTGGTTCGAAGTCACAAGTTATAATTACTTACATAGTTTCTTTATTTCCACAACAGACGTAAAACTTAAGGTTCCAAATAAATAGAATTAATTTTTATTTAAACACAATTTATTAAATGCAATCTGTTAATGAACATATCTGTTTTAACTGCTGAGGTATTTTATAATCCATTTTTTTATTAATGCCACATTAATACAGTACATTAACGAAATTCCCTAATCTATATCTTGTCGGAACTTCCTATAATAGTGACACTCAATTCTCCGGCTAGTTATAAGGATGCAATCATCCTTCTGAATAGGCCCCCAAATTGGTTCAATATGGATGATATAAGACTCCGCCAGTTGAAAAATTGCAAGGCATTCTCCACACATAAGTATACGGAGGCTCTTGACTTGTACTTCAGCATTTCTATAGATATGGTGGTTGTGAGATAAATGTTATACTTGGGAAAGAAGATTAGCTTGCAAAAAGGAAGATCTTTTTCATAAATTCTTATAGAGCTATCTATTTGTTACTTTAAATTTAAGTTATGTGTGTGAATATTTATACTAACGCCATCGCTCGTTTATTTTTTATTACATTAGATACTCCTTCACAACACTAGATTACATGAGCATTGATACAAGAACTGTCAATAATTATACATGTTAATCACGACTTTATAGAGATTAAATAAATCAATACGTCGTAGTCTTTTATTGACTTAGGTACAAGAAAATGATAAATAAACAGCAAACAACATGTCGAAAAATAATGATACAATTTTAGTATTCATTTATTAATAAATTGTTACAGGAAATTGTTAATAAAGAAGTTCTAGGAAACAGGGAACGTCAACTCAAAATGAAACGTTTTATTTAAGAGGGTTTGATTTAAGTGCACTTACACGAGCAGGGATCAGCGTAACCGAATATTTCATGGGCTTTTGTGATAATGTAACGCATAACGGTTTAATAACCCCATAAACTATTCAAACCTTATATTGGGTGAATTATTACAACCTCTTTTTGCTATATTAAAAATGTATTAAGAAGAAGAAATCTGTATCCTTTTCCAAATAAGTAAAAGTCAATCAGCTTTCACGTTGGGTACTGACTCAATGGTATAAGTTGCCGTCTAGTAAACATGGACCTTAAATTCGATAATTTTGAGATGGTCTCTTTTGTACAAATTGTTAAAATAATCATCATATTAACTAACTGTTGAACAATGTATAAAAAATAAGTACCTAGTCTGTTACGTATAAAGAGGGGCTAGGGACTTGGGATGGTTGGAATCCATTGGGAAATGGGCTGGTTAGCTTACCAATGCTGCATATGATACGGAACTCCAATAATTATGCTAAAAAGTCTCCTAGGATATATTGTATCTCCTATATCTGCAACGTTCTGGCCACATGGAAAGGAATTTAAGACGTGAATGTCTTTTTATGCATGTACTCGTATACATATAAAAAACATGTATAGAACAACAAAGCGGCTATATAATCGAGTATCTTAATATCATTCTAATATTCGGATACACAATTACATAAGGAGGCATGATTACATTACCTACACGATACTGTACGAATGGAGTCACGTCCTCGACGGTGGGATGACAGTTCATGCCAGCTACGCGCACGTCGACGACCCTAGAGACAAGCCTTCTGAAGGTGCTCAGTCTAGTCAATATCAAGCCTTCACCTCTGCGGTTTACGTGAGGCGGCACAGGCTGTATATTTGCATGTACTACTTGTATCAGTTGTTGTGGAATTTAAAAGTGAATGATATAAGTAAAGTGTAAGCTACTAACTAGGCTAGACTTGTTTTTCATTTTTTATTTAATTATAAGCTTTACAATTTATTTTGTTTATAAAAAATATCTTAGTAGTTTTAAGTTTGTAAATGTTACTTTTATGTTGTTATCTGCAAGATTAATCTAAATGAAGAAAAACAAGAATTAAAAAGGTTAATGTGTAACATATAAAAACCATTGTGAGGAAACCTACTAATAGCGCTTTTACCCGGTAACATGGAATACCACATATCACGTTGAATCCCGGCTTGTGGAGTGACGTGACCATAAATAAAATACCTCGCAATTGCATACATATAGACACGGAATCTCTGAATCCCATGCAAGAAATCATGAATTTAAGAAATCATAAGTGCATGAAATATAAAAAAAAATATGACTTCAACTCAGGATATAATACAATCAACTACTACTATCGGCTAATTGATATGCGATCATCGTCCGAATAGACGGCGAATATTTCTAAACCATTTGAGATTAACAAAACCCATTTAGCTTAACTTGTACTGAACTGAAATAGTGAAATGTAAACCAGATTACCAGCCCATATACGGTGGCATTACTCACGCCAATTTCAGCAACACGTGTTAGCTGAGGCCATAGAGTTAGGCTCTGGTCACCATCTTTAGTAAGGGTTCTCCCGTATATATATATGCTTGACATTCCTAAATGGGATGATAAAAGAGGTTTAATTGAAAACGAGGACTTAGATACTTATTTAATCGGGATTGTTTATTGGTTGGTTACGCATTGAATAAACTATTTAAAAATTTATTAGAATTTTTTTCTGCTTTTGATTTAGATATTTTTATTTAAAGTTTTTATAAAACAATCTAATTATTTTGCATTAATATAAAAGTAAAAGTAGTAAAAGGAAAGTAAATAGTCCTCTAAAATTTGTCATGAACGCTTAAAAATAACAAAACAGAACATGAGTTCGTTTTACTTCGTGTCCGATTATGGACTTAGGTTTGTTTAAATGTCGTCTATAATCAGGGACCTTCACTCCTTAATAACTCTATGGGTATTCTTATGAGTTAGCGAACAGTCTGGGCGTGATATCATGCACAATCCTTTTGAGGAACGCATTCAAGTGCTCCAAACAAAATGCCTCTTGTGAGCGGGAACGCAAATTATCACATTTCAAATTAACACTACATTTTAATGCAGGAATGACGTACTACTTGGTTGTATGTAAAGGAGCAACAAATAATACAAAGAAGTACATAAAATGACAATATATATAATATATTTTCAATATATATTAGCGATACTTACTACTTAACAGAAAATTTCTGACCGCTGCGGTTCCAATCTTAACATTCACAATGTAAAATACGCTTTGGTTTGGTAAATAATGCTTGATCCTTGTATTGCTATTGAGAAAATTTTATACAATAACAAAAATATTAAAGACATTTTATGTACTTCTTATTGTTTTTTTATTCTTATATATTATAATCATCTTATTTTTAGTAGCACCAAGAGTTATCAATACTCAATTTAACTTAAGAAATACTTAATAAGTTTAAAAAGTCTTTTTGACGAAATAGTTAGTTCCGATGAATACTAGTACTCACATAAAATGATTATTACTGACCAGCAAACCTATAAAATTGCTCAAAGCACTTAATAATAAATAGACTTAATAATAGTACCTTCGAGCAATTCGTAAATAAAACACGGATGATTCATAGTTATACTTGTCTCATTCCTAACGAATCTAATTATATAACTTTCTTCCTATGGAAACTTATAATTATTTTTGTACATATTTAATTTAGTAGTAAGCTTGTTGATAAAATTATTTACTTCTCCAATATTGCATTGAAGGACCAGATTCTAAAGAAGACATATCTAGATTACAAGTGTTTATTTTTTCATGCATCTTTAATATAAGTAGGTAGTTTAATATACAGAATATATGTATTGTAAAATAATAATGTTATCGCATGCCACTCTCTGATATTAGCACATATTATGGATAGCGGTATAGGTATGTCAATTTAAGTACGTATTACATTATCTGCGGTACTTAAAAGAAACAAGTAGCAGTCCCGTTGTTAAAAGCTTTCGTAACTGCCTGTACACGATATCAGCCTAATTTCAATGCAAATAGGTTCATTCAGGTATTACGTTGCTATGCATAACCTAGCTGGAAAGATCGAACGCTTGTCATAGCTCAACCTAGATAATCTAGGCTCTATGGAAAGTTTCTTTTGTATTCAAAGCATGACCCGAGAAGTTATTGACCAAAGTATTGAAATACTTGTCTTTTGCGGAGTAGTCAGGTTCCCTTATTTATATCTATTGCAGAGTATGAGAATATTGTCAATATTAGTAATAAGTGTGAAATTATTTTTATTTCTAGTAAACACAGGTCTGTAGTAAGGCATATATTTTCCAATGGACTGTGCTTAATAATAACACAGTTATCTTATTAAACTAAAGACACATACTCCATTTTTTCTAAACCAAACAACGGAATCCCTTATTCAGCCGTGTCAAAAATGTTTTGTTTTTGACTCGTGTGAATATTAGAGTATTTTTGTCCACCATATTTGTATTCAAATACGTAGTTGAGTCGTTTAACATATTCATGGTGGGACCGTAGCAAATGGAGACAAAGTATCGCCACTTCAAACCCCAATGGGAAAAGAACATCGGTTACTTTTGAGTAGTTTAACTCGCGAGAAGCATTTTGTTTCTCTGACTGCCATATTTGTTGAGCTATTTTTATTATGGTTTCAAACAATGCGTTTGAAATTGAAATTAACTGATAAGATAAATCAATAAACAGCCCATTGTTGAATTAAAATACATAATTTACTAATTGCTTGTAATTAAATAATAATAATTAAATTCTGAAAGTGCCTGTTATTTTTACTATTCAGTCTCATCAACAAACTTGACCACGTAAAGACTCACTAAAACAATATTTACGAAGAAACATAACACATTTCATCACATTTATGTTCTTCTTTCTTGCAGCGCTGACGTTCTATCCGAGACATTTTTCAAATTGAAATTAAATCCAGAGGAAATCCCTCAAAAGGATTTTTATATCACATTTCAGTGGGACAGAGTGACGACACTGACATTTGTTTTACTTAGATATCTAGAATGCTAGCTTTACAAAATGCTATATACACATAACACCATCTTCTTACAAAAGAATAGGTAAAGGTCTCTAAATCAGTTACTGACTTCATCTTTTTTGTTGAGTATATCTAGAGTACTGGTAAAGTTATTATAAAATTATTTCGTTGTATTAATCGATCTTTTGACTCATTACTGAAAACCAGCTATTCTCGATAGATTATTAGATCATTTAGTTATATATGCATATCTTTGAAGTTAGTCTTCGTGTCGTGTGATTTGTGGTATAATTCGTAACATAAACTATCTTACTCATGTTTGATATTTACTTTTATGCTTTACTTTACAGGTACAAGTGTCAATACACAATTGAAAGGCAGACGCAATCAGAACAATTGCACATTAGTTCTGATTCAAAAGTTTGCAAGCGCCATTTGAGCCACATCGTTTTCGTATTATAGTTAACATCGAAAATTGCTTTCGATTCGGCTGAACGCGAACTGCATTTTAAATATTAATGTTGGATTACTACTGTATTATTTTGGAACAAACAAAGAGATTTGTTTCTTTATTTTCTGTAGATTCATTTAGGGTGTGGTTAATTTACCGAAATTGTAATAAAGAAGTCTGCTAATGAAGTAGATACGTGTCAATGTTGGCTATCAAAAGGAAATACTTATTCCACAACTATTTAATAATTTAAACAATTTTTTAAAAGTACACTTGAATTTCGGAAAACAAGACAAGGGATGACAGCAGAATTATCACTACTTAGGACAACCGCACTAACATACATTCACCTCTTCACATCCCTTTCGGGGTGAACAGAATCATGGGTATACAATATCTCCCTAGTCACTTTTGGTATGTTTTGAGATTGTGATGGCATTAATATAGATCATTGGTGACAGTTTCCACATCAATAACTAGTCTCTCAGTTGCCTCCTGCGAAATGTTAGTTATGAATGGCAGCTAGTAAGCACTGTTTTTACTTCTTACATAGCACGTGTTTTATAAATCATAATAAATATATTTGTGCAAATTCCCTTTAAATCTCTTAAACATGTTGTCTAAAGAGACTTATAGTATGCGAGTGGCGTAACGCAATAAATCGTTTAAAATGAGATTCTTCCTCATCCTGAGTGTTGTAAGTCAGAGCACGCTCTCTAACTTCTCAGTCGTTATTTATCTATCATAGCAGTCATCAAGCCCAATTTCATTGATAACTTCACTGAAAACTGTAATAAAAATATGTTGAAGAATTAGTAACTGGGTACTCGTGTTCCTGAAACATCGTATGAGGTAACGAAATATATCAAAACGTCCCATTTTTTATGATACAAACTAATCGGCTGCTTATAAGAGAGACAAAGAGACCGAATATTCAATAATATACTTATACATTCACGTCATTTAACCCCTTTCGTAGTGGACAGAACCTCGGAGATATAACATCTCATAGGTCACTTTTTAGCATGAATATTGGGGTTTCGTTGTCATTTATGACAGGTAAAGGCTATCGCCTTATAGATTCCATTAAACCCTATTCCCTTAGTCGTCTCTTACTACATGCTGGGAAGAACGACAAGTAGTTAGTGTCTTTTTACGTCCCAGCTAGCACGGATATTCAATAAAAGCATTTATAAACATATGACAGCTCTATAAAGAGACAAAAGAAAAAATAAGCAATGCGAAAACCGCTTTCATTTTCCGAGGGAAACAAATCGGAAAGCATTCCGCCAATTCCGTAATATCAATTGAATTCACCGATTGAACAGACTGTGCTTTTGCCTGTCTATAACATCTTTGGACCTACCACGGTGTTTTCTTGCAACTGTCACGCATACACAATTTGTTTGGTTGTCATTATATACGAGTATGTGTATACAAGTAACGCCCGTTTCTATTCTAAGCAGTAGTTGAAATACACGATATCCACATTTTTCCGTCCGACTTATGACAATAATATGACATTAAACGCTAAAATAGTGATAGAATAGATACAGAATAATTAGTTAACATCAAAATTCCCAATAATAGATGTATACTACTCGTATTAGGGCTTTTAATACTCTTTGCATTTAAGGTCGTAGTTCCTAGGTTTTAGTTTACCTAAGCAGGGAGGTCAAGAAGGTATTGTTAGTGGAGGTGCATTGTTCTTTTAAAACTTGCCTTTTGGTTTTTCATGGACCTACGATGAAGAGATATCACTCATGAAGTACAACAAGCCTAAGTTTTTTTTATAATATTATATATACTTGACGACCTATGCTATATATATAAACGTATATGTATATACGAGTATATTTCTTAAATATACGTTAATCAGTACTCTTAACACAAGTCTTAAATGTACTTAACAAGGGACTAGTTGAATTGGCGGCTCAGGCGGTGGGCTTTGCCCTGCAACATATGCTGAGCCTGGGCCCTTTCACAGTGACAGTGCAGTTTATTGTCAATTGTAATAAATGTAAATGTTTTTGTACCTGTGCTGTTTTTGTAAATTTTTTTTTTCTATTCTATTAATTGGTGTAATTGTGTACTACAATATTATATTATTATTATTATCTTGATTATTATTGCCTTGATATGTATTCAGAGGTTTCAGTTATCTTCGTTAACCTTGATAAAAGCCTACTAGATATTTAGTATCCACCGTAACAGGCGATTAGTCTATCACCGTTTGCAGTTTGACTATTACCTATTAGCGGTCATGATTATAAATAAATATTTGCACCAATATTTATGAGTGGTTATTGTAAGTGACAGGCGCTTTGCGCATCGCAATTACGGGACCCACAAAGCAAGCAGATGATCAAAATTCATGACTTTGTCAACCATAGAGGTATTGCAATCAATTTTAGTAGCAACGTTCGACAAATAGTACAAAAACTAGTTCATATTCGACAGCAAAAGCACGCGTAGGTAGATTTTCAGTAATAATAAACGATGCTGTTTTCAATCTCATGTTTCACGGAAATATTTAACACTAGCATTTATTTGCTTTTGAAAGCTCCCATTTTTTCAGATTATATGGTGTGCTAAATGGCAAGGTTGATGACTGAGTTACTATATCTATTCATGGAATTTCCAATTTTGTTTTCCTTTGCCATACAGATTAGCTCTATTATATTAAAGTAAAATAAAATATGAGTTAACGCAATAGTCTGTACACTCACAATCACTCTACCTAACGTAAAAGGTAGTAATTCCTTTGCCCATCCGAAACGACGAGTCGCAAAAATCGGGTTGTTTCACTTTTATAACCCTACAAGAATCAAACCCGCTTAATTCATTCAAATGATATAATTAATAACTTTTATATATTGATAAAATAGTCTATTTACTAAGTTCTTCTAACACAATATTATTTGAAACTACTACCAGGCTGACATAAAAAAGGTAGCATTACTTTTATTTACCGCATTGTTCAAAGTATTTAATATAAGACAGAGCATTTTATTGCCACTACCAAGTAATGTGTACCCTGAGTAAGATCGTAGAACTATACGCCATAGTTCGGACGTAAAAATAATGATATCTATCTACCGTTCATGCTGGCATATTGCAGGTGAGGGACTAGCGGGTAAAAGGAATCGATTGGGCAATGGGCTAGCTATCCATTCACCATTGGTCCATATGACATTACAACCCGAATATTATATCAATGATACAGCTCGAATGGGATTAAAGGACGTGAATGTATATGTATGTAACTACATACAAATTCATCTTTTGCCTATCGTACCAAGCATTATGTTTGTATGCAGGAAACAGTTTGTCATCGCCAAAATGGCAGCCGCGGGCGATTTGGGATCCGACGCACGTTTCGCGGCAAAAGTTTCTCTGATGCCCAAATTGTGGCTCATTGTGCAAAATCTCTCATTTGCTTTATGAATGAAAATAAGTATAACCTAGCAGAGGGAAAAGCAAATATCACTGAATTTACTTTATGCATGTACTCCAGGACATGTATTCAGGGAGATATACATACATATGTACATATTCATTCACGTCCTTAAATCGCTTTTGGGATAATACACGATAATATCACTTAAGTCACTTCTTAGCATGGATATTGATTTAGGAAAACGTAATATTCAATTATTTATTTTGGTTACAGTATGCAATGATTCAAAATTTCAGTATAACGTTGTAAAGTATTAATTTGATGAAAATCTAGATAGTTATTTATGTTTGAATTACACTTTAATATTTTTTCCAGTGCTATCATAAAGCTGGGTATCGTATTTTCAAGAAGTTCTCAGGAGAAATGAAGAATAATTGAATGAAACATTCATTAAAATATTCCTGGTACTAACATTTCAGCAAACACGTGTGTCACATTTCTAAAAATATTTTTCGAAAGGAAACACTTTGATAACCTTATCTTGTATAATATATTTAATTTCATTATTTTGATACCTTTTCATTTAAAGTATATTTGCCTATTTAGTAGTACATTGTACGATATTTATAGTATATTCCGCCGCAGCTGTATACATAATGTTCGGTATTGTAACTTTGTAATTTTCCGCTGAAACAGGCGAGGCTTCATAACGCAAATGGATCCCAACTATAACTATCATCTCTGTGAAAGTTTTGTTTAGTGCTGTTTAAAGCTCTTGCAAAACTAATATAAAGCTGGTGCGATCATTAAGTCAGATGGGGCCTTACAATCAACCCTTAATACCTATATTTACCTTTACCTTTAAAAATTAATATCGCATCCTCATTGAACACGTATTGTATACAAATATTAATTCTGTTCCACAAAAGAAGCAATATTGCAAGTCTTGATGAAATGAAAAACTCTTTCAAATAATTTCTATGAAAAAATAATTCCTAGACCGTTTAAGTGGGATGAACAAAAAATTTATTAACTAAAACAAAACATTTAATTAAACGGCCGTTGAAATATTAATTGATGTACTATACTAGTAAAATGTTAATTTAATAAATAAACTGAGGCAAATTCTTTTGTTTAAGAACCATTGGTTGTATGCAAACTAAAAATCAAGAAATTTAAAGCTAGATAGAAGCCTGTAAATGCTTTGTTAGATATAGATCCTGTATTGATCGATACTCATTACCTTTGAATGTATCGAAATCATCTTATAGGGATAGCAATGACATCATTATTATCAATGTTCACTCAAACAAATAACGAATTGAGTTATAAAGAATTCCATTGATAATGAAACTCTCAAACGACTTAAGGACAGATTAATATTCAAGATACAACGTAGTTAATTACGTATTTAACTGGAAAGTTCTTGTAAATAAATACTTTTTATTTCTTACAATACTTCAGGATCCTTTGATATCATTGTTAAACATTAGAAAACTTTTTTATAAAGATAAATCCTTCTTTCAGACATTTGCTGTATTTATAATATTTTATTAGTCATAGTATATAAAACATACATACATAATATATAAAAGCGGGAGTATTCAACACAAATTTTAACAAATACATTCATAGTTTTTATTTAACTAGTATTTTAGTGGTAGGTGTCATGTAGGTACTCGGTAAATTAGTTTCCATTGTTTATTAATTCTCACTCACTCACGGTATTATTAACAAACTCAAACAATGTAATTATCAATATTATTTTGTTAAACATCATGTTCTAATAACCCTTAAACTAAGGTTGTGAATCATAATACAAAATACGAGGCATTTTATGGGATTCTGAGAATTGAATTCACCGAACTTTTTCGACTTTACTAACACAAACGATACAAAAATATAAAAAATTTCATGAGAATAACGGAATACAAATCTGCATAAATAAAGAAGACTGCAATGCACTTAGTAAACCTAAATCTTTGCACTGTATTTTCTTATCATTAAAAAAATGCCAGATAAAATTGTGTAATAAGTTTATTTTTGGCGAGGTGCTGAAACTGTATAATAGAGAAGAAATAATTAACAATGGTTGTGGAACTTTCCTTCTGTATGAAAAAGATATTACTCGTATATGTATAATATTTGACACCAAAGTTAAAAACATCTCAATTTTTGGGAGCTCTGAGCCATGTATGAATATACCCTAACTTATGTAGAATTCTTAATCAAGTTTGGGTTGGTCGGTGCTCTATTTCCGTTTCGAAAATAGGGTCTTTGCAAAGGTTTTGGCTGAGTCACCCCGATATAAATTTACGCGATGTTGACGATTATGGTTGTGTAATTTGGTGGTGATTGTGCATTTTAATTAATTGATTAATATCTTTCCCCGGATGCTTATTTGTGAATAAATAAACTAATTTACTTGGAACATAGCTCACATAATTTCGATACTTAGATTTTTGGTAAATTTTGTGTTTGTTTTGTTTTGTTTGATATCAAAAAAAACGTTGAATGTATCCTGAATCAAATTCAATTTAGAAGAACTATTACATATAATATTCTTCTTGGCAAAAACTAAATTCGAACTGTTGTTTAAACAGTATCGTGGTAAATTTGGTTAATTAAAGTATAAACGTGAATCACTTAATTATTCTAGAAGTTGGCACGTCTAGGCACCGGCAAAGTGTAATAAAAGTTAACAAATGACAAGTAATTGTAACGTTTATTGCGATTAATTATTTCATCTATTAGTTTGTCTATACTGCATTTAATTAACCTGCTTTTAATATGAGCATAAGTTTGTAATGATATTTGGATTGACATCTCCAAAAATTTACCAAAAACTGTGTGAATCATGAAAATATTTAATTACCTATTAATATATAATTTAACATATACATATCTCTTATAAATAAATTAATCATTGCAACTATACGTTGTTGTTAAAAAGAATATTAAACATTTTTAGTTTTAGACCACTACAAATGTTGACTTTGTATCGATAATTTATTGCCTAATCTGTTCTTTGGGGAAAACAAGTGCACATCACTGTGGCAATACGAGTGGCCATTAAATAGATGAGAGTCATTTGATGCTGCGGCTCACTTGGTGGTGGATTTTAGCGGACTAATGGACAAAAACCACAAAAGCAGGCCAACCTCAAAAATAAATGGCCTCTTGGACATGATATGCTTCTGCCTATATGAATAGTGTAGTAGATTAAAAGGATACTGTATATACATTTCTTTATGTATTTTTAGATTTCTAATTATGACGTCAAAAGTTGCATAATCAAGGCATATATACAGGGCATCTTATTTTCCCTGGAGAGAAGATTTTAGAGGTTTAATACAATTGTTATACTCGTATTTCAATTTTGTTCCTAATACGAGAAAAAATAATAAATGTAGTTAACTTGTCATATATTTCCTTGAAAATGACTACTTACACAATACTAGAGAAATATAACAATACAATACAAATATAATACAATTTTACCAAGGTTTTATCATCATAAACATTATTATTTTACTTTTTATTTATTTCGTTAGTCGTTAATGAAATAGTCGAGCATGTTGTCACGTCAGTGAAGTAGTATGAAATGAGTCTCAGTAGACCTAAATAATTTGGCTAATTACTTTTGAGTATAGGTGTAATATGAATAGTCCTCGTTCGCCCTTTAGGGACTCATCTATGATATTTATTGGGCCATCATATGTCATTTGGGTCATGGTTAATTGAATGATTAGTGAAGTTATTAATTTTGTGTACCTATACACATATACATATATTCAAACCTGTACTTTTCTAAAGGCATAAGAGATAATCGATCACCACTTTGAATGGTCCTGAAAAACTCTCTTACCTAATTTACTAAGACACAGTTTTAGTTCTTCACGCTGCGTACTCTTTGCTACGTTACGTTTCCATAAGAAGAATGTCTTCAACCGGATCAGTATAAGTTCTACGCTTCCTAACCTTAACATACATCGTGGCTTTAATTATGCATATATTATAGAGTTTTTAATTAAAATTATTACGTTGATATCCATCTTAATTCTAAGGACGCATATACTCGTATTATAGAGTTTATAAGATTATTATGACTAAACTATATAAGAATTTTACTCCAATAGTAGTTGTTTTATTGAAGCTGGATTTGTGAGTAAAGCAAGATTACACGTATCGAGCTCGGCGGATTACTTTGATATGGTTGCCAAATGCCACGTTAACTGTAAACTACTTAGAAATTGAGTGACAAACGTCGCGTAAATGTGCTTTCAATTATTCACTTAGCCAAATGGCGTTTTAACGAAGACATATTGATCGGGTGAGCGGAGTGTGTACCACGAAAATGGTACGGAATCGTCACTTACCTTAGTTGTATAAGAACTAAAGTAAATGCATCAATTTATTTAACTTTTTATAATTATACTATAATTTTCTTATGATTAAGATACTGTAAATAGATATTAACTTTAAAAGGTATTAAAAATGTTAATTACTCTTTACTGTTTAGGAAAATTAATACTAAAGCATCAATTAGGTATCGATTAATAATAAATAAGACAATAGTGGATGAAACCAATAATAAAATTATTATTTTTTCATTATTGTTATGTCTGTAAATAATTATAAACGTAATATTTTACATTCATACAAAACATGCCCGTTTCCCTGTAGAGGGGTAGGCAGAGATCAAGGATCCCCATCTATTTGACCTAACAAACCACTTTCGCTTCATTGTCACTCATACTCCTCCTTCTACACACTCGGCGCATATAGGTACATACTCCCAAAGTGTACCTTTTTCAATATGAAGTATATATGACTGTCATATGTCTTATTGGACCAGCCCCTACGTAACCGCCCTTCCTCTTCACCCACATATTCGTCTGCATAACTTTTCCAAGCCATCGATGCATTTTATTTCAAACCGAAAATTTCTCTTATGACACTAATTTAAATACTATCATTCAAAAGCATTTAATATGCGTGTCAACTACCGCATTTCTACGGCATTGTTTCTACTTTCATGCTTCTTTAGCCATACTCAACTTTCGCCACCATGTAATATGATGGTCAATGTAATATTTTCTGTTGTTAAAACTACGGTTTTGTTCCTAGTTACTTGGCCACTTTTACCTTAGAAGCTTCGTAGTAACTAAGAAAGTAAAAACCCGGTAAGCATTAAGTATCAAAGTTATTGCTAGAGGCTTGGAAAATTCCTTGAAGTTGTAAGACTACAAAAATAAATATAAATCTTCTCGTAACACTTATACTGCTTACATATTTACAACGGAAGTAAATATTTTTATTACCTTTAAGGCACTATAGATGTAAGACTGTACACTACATAACATACGCTTCACGAGTAGTGTATACACATACATTTTTAAATGTGGCTGGGTAGTCAGAGGCTTGAGTGCCCATCCCGATGGAACAAATCCAAGGATAAAACGTGTCTCGGTCTCTTTTAATATGACAATCTTGTTTGTAATGTTATTAACGTGGAATATTTGTAAGGTTGCTAGCTCCTCGCCCAACTTTTTCCGTTATTTATATACGTACTATAATAGTAGAATATTCTAACCTAGTCTGAGTTACTGTGCTAGTCTGGGACGTAGAAAGAACGCTAGCTGTTCTTCCCGCCATGACGCAGGAGGCGACTAAGGGGGTGACTGAAATCTATAGGGCGATGGCCTAGCAACCTACCACTAATGTTCCATATTATATCACAACCCCATTTCATGCTAAAATTGACCTAGATATAATTGTGTCTCCCAGGTCCTGTTCATCCAGAAAGAGATTAAAGGACGTGAATGTATATGTACGAGTATGTAGAGGCTTTTGTGTTCTTATAATACCTCGATTCACGCTAAATATACCACCAAACGGCATACGAGTATATGATTGATATCATTCTAGAGAAAAACTCAGTATAAGTAACAAACAGCCCTATTTATTCAACTGAATAACAAGCCATGAGGTAACTCCCTCAGGACAAATAAAACACACCTTTCACAAGCCTTATTTTGTTTCGTTTAGGGGTAAATAAAATAAATAGAAAATGTTCGCGTAAACGTACTTCAATTAAAATTAACGTTTAATTGAAGACCGAATTTGTAATGTGTCTTTTATAATTTATTGGAACATTGATAGAAGTAAAGTTTATTTGGCTAGAAACTCGTGTAACCTTTTAAAAAGATTTCTCTTTAAGTATTCGGGTCACTCCCAATACCAATCGTTTTTATGTGTATGAATTGATTGATAAGAAAATAAGTAGAGAGCCAATTACCATTCAAAGAAAATTATTATATTCATAAGCGGGTAGTTGCGGAGTTCAATCAATTCATAATAATATTTTTACTATTTTACATATTAAAAAATTCTTATAACTCTTAAATTTAGGTAAATTTCAATTTAGGAAGAAAAAGTGTTGATGTACAGCGGTGGATTCAATTGTTTATTTAGAATCGAATTCGGAATGAGTTTCCGTTCTTTTTGTTTGTTTGTTGAAATAAAGACAGAAAAAGTTTTTCCTGTTGGTTCGCCAATGAAAATAAGATTCTTTGTTCTGAACCGTAAGAAAATTTACATTCACATAAAACAGAAACAAAAGAAAGGCGTTTCTCACTGATTGCTGTCAGTAGTTTCGGTGAGAGCATTTTGATGAGATATTTTGAGTTCTTATACTTATTTATACACATTCATTAATTACTGTTTTACTTTTTGAATATTAGTTTTATTAAGTTATATTCAAATTAATATAAAAAATAAACTCTTATAACACGAATCAAACTAAATTAAGAAAAGCGTATTTCAACAAATAACAAATAATAAAAGAATTCTTTTGTTAAAAGGATTTATTATTTAATCAAGCGCGATGCTTATTTGTGGACAATACGATAATAGATCTTTTTGGTCACTGAACCTACCAATATAAATACAGATATAAGAATACGCGCAACAAAATTATCCTTGAAAAATTTTCATTCCGAGGGAGGAATAAAAATAAATTGTATTAAATAATACCGCAGCGACCACCTTTCCTCAAATGGAAAGTAAGTCGGGATTTACTACTAATTGAAAAGGGTTTCGCAAATATAAAGTCTTCTATGTATATTTTTCCTAGTTGAATAGAAATTTGTGCAGGCAACGCAATAAAGTAATTGTGACTTTTTAGTATCAATGTTTTTTACTGTGAAGCTCGCCACACTGCAGAATATATCATATATTTGCAATAATATCTTTGATTATACATACGGCTACAAAATCCAGATCAATAAAACCACATAATTGTTATAACCAAAAGAAAGTTTTAGTAGACGCAAAATAAAGGTTTGTAACTTATAATTGAACCTTTACCAAATTGTTTAGAATTCAAAACAGACATGGATGAATTTAGGACTTTGGTGGTTAGAAGCTTGTTTGATGCGGATTATGAAATTGTTCAAGGTTAATGATTAGTCGAAATAAGAGTACAATTATTAAGGCTGTATTATCAACATAGAAAAATACACTTTCTTATATTAACGTAGATATAATTATCTAGAAAACATCAATTTGTATTTTATTACGTATTACAAAGGGACTTCAAGCATTCAAGGAAATATTGATTGTAGTAATAATATTTGTGAATTACCTAATTCAAAGCCGGGCAATGTAAATAAAAGCATGATTATAGTTTTATATCATAATTCTCATTAACTCGAATAGTCTCAGAAATCTTCAAGCAAGATCTGTCACTACTATTCCGTAACTAACTAGTCCCATCCAAGAAGCGGTGAGGACAAAAATATGGTCCTCTAAAATGTCAGCCAAGGACAAGATAAACAAGAGTCTATAGGTTCCGAAGCCATTATTTCACTTTGTGGGGATCCTTAACTACATTTAAGGGACCCAGACCGAGATAAGTTCATAATGTTTACTCGTTTCCACCCTGCATAACGTATTTTCCTGTTTTTGTTTGGGTACAAATAAATATGTCAAGAATACAGAGCTGATATCAAATAACAGCTGACTTATTGCGTTGTGATGCTATTGTGTCAATTACTTTTTAAACAGTAATCTTTATGGCTAGTTCCGCAAAAATGAATGAACATTGTACACTTTCTTTTGTAGTTAGGCAAGACAATATATTAAAAGCATTGACTAATATAATAGTAATACTATAAATAGAGGAATAACTAACTACTAATTACTACAATAGAGCAATAATTGCTCTACATACAAGTCTAAAATTTTGCATTATTGTTACGTTATGACATATCGATAGATAGACAAAGGATATTCAATCTTGACCTCTAATATCTAGCTAACTTACACGAGAATTTAAAGTTATCATTGTAGGCAGCAAAAACCGTAGAATATTTTTTGCCAGAATAATACCCTCAAATGTTTAATTGGGTCACGACTCAGTTACTGTTCTTGTTAACCGAACGACTCAAAACCCATCCTTTCTATTGGCCAAAATAATTATTTCCTATCTTTTACCTTTTATTTTTTCTTTGTTCAAAAGGTCCTTTATTTAACCTATACAAAAGTGACAGGTATAAAATAAGCACGTTCCTCTGATGACCTCTTTTGGGGAATATGACTTATAAGGTATATGTGTAATTTTTGACACTTAGAGACATGGATGTACACTTTCTACCTTTAGAAGTGGTGGTGATCATAAAAACCGTAGTATGAGTAAAAATAACTATATTATAATATAATAAGGAACATAAAGAACATGTATGAGAATTTTAATGGGTGAAAAGCACGAAATTTTACAGGAATCGTTCCAGATGGTGGTTGATAGTCTCTGCGTATACCATTTGGGACGTAGAGGGCAGAATGTATGTTGGCAATAATTTCACGTGTCGCGATTATTTCCTATTTCTTACTTAAGTAAAGGTAAGTGCAAATTAGATAAACCCGTTCCAGACCATTGAGACTCGCCGGGGATTTGATATGCTCTTTATCAAGGATCATAGTATTTGAATAACCCATTACATTCCCACTTGAGGGGCACGGTCATCCTTCGAGAATGACCTAGGCTATACACGAGGTATTAGCACTTGTAACTCTTATAGTACTGCTATAATATGTTAATATGTCTAATAAATTAAGGTACGAATAAATAATAACAACACACCTACTTTTTGGGTTTCGGATACTCACTTGTAGATCTTGTTATTTAATGTGTTTTAAACCGAATTAATTATGTATGTATATTATTATTATTGTATTTGAATATTTATATAATGCTATTGTCAAATACAATTGCGGTCTGAAATATCATCAAGAGGAAGCAGCCATCACCGTGCATTGTTCGATAAAATCGATATTTATTGTTAAATTTTGTATTATTTGATTATAATCAACACCTATGTCATTGAGTTCGATATAACGATACACTATCAATACCATAGCATCAGCGAATTGCCAATCCTAGATCTTTGCCTTCCCCTCTGTACAGAAAAGGGCGTGAAGTATATGTATACGTATGTATATGATGATCTTATTGCAATGTTAAAGCAGTTGCTCTTTGAGTTTCCTTTGTTGTAACGTGTATGTAGTTTCATACAAAGTTATGATTTATGTGACAATATGTAGACTAAACAAAACATTAAAATGTTCTGCAACGAATTCTATTTATTGAACATTTTATGTGTCGTCGAGAATTTTATGATCTGTTTGACTATAAGACGGGAAGACATGAATTCATAAATAGCTGCACTGTTGTCATTATAACAATGGAGTATTGAAAAATAGAGCAATACACAAATATTACAGTTTTACACACCTCTACGTCACCAACGGGATAGAAAAATAACACCACCTGGAACGATCCTGACAAATCTCTCTTGCTTTACTCACACCTACTAACCTTCGCATACATGCTCTTATATTCTTCACACTAAGTAAACCCGCCTTTAAAACATTGTCTTCACTTTGATCTGTATAAGTTCTATGCGTCCTACCCTATTCAACTTTACCTTCCACATTGACCTTATAAATACTTTTCGTAACTCTCCTTTCATCCATTTGCTCCATGTGCCCAAACCACATTTTGATAAGTCTTTGAAAGAAGTCATTAAACAAATAAATGAAATAAGTTGTCGTTTTCATTTCCGCGGTTGCATTACCTTTGTAAACAGACCTTAAACATCACAAAAGTAAACTTATAATAGAAGAGCATGTACGATAAGGTCTATAAAACGTAGATTGAAATTGTAAAATTGTTTTTTTTTCGTAACCGTAAAATCACTTGCAATATATTTTGGAACAAACTCAAAGGCTTCATAACGTTTCCTTGTCAATTATAATATGCTACTTGTACTACTTTACTTGTTCCAATATTAAAAATGTTTAATTTGTTTTGCTCATCTTTAACGTTTAAGCGAAACATTTATCTTGAAATAAATTTATACAAGCTATGTTCGTAGAAGTCAGTAATATTTAGATATACGTATGTTCGACAATATTCTTATGGAAAGAGTTATAATGCTCCAATTTATGTATTATACAACATTCCCAATCACTGTAGTATTCAATAAAGTGATTTTCTCTAGTCACTTACGAAGCAATTGTTTACTAATGATATCTACCTAGACACTCCAATGCAATGTAGCGGTTGTAACTCAATTATTCAAATAAGTCACGTGAAATCCCAAGATCGATTTTCGCAAATAACTTACTATCCTGATTTCTGATTCAGTTATTTGATGAAGTTACTTCGGTAGTCAGGGTGCATACATATTGTTGAATTAATGTAGGTAAATAGTCGGATGCTTTTACTTCTGTTAAGTTTTGCTCATAGCTAGAATGTATATTGAGTAATTGAAAGAATGTTGATCTTACGTTTCGGTTAGTGAAACTCCTATAAAAGTAAAAATATTTATTTATACAACAATTGCCTTGGTTCTTCCTCTTCAAATCAACATAATAGAATGACTCAATATATATCATATCACATTTTGATTATAACTTTTGAAACATATCTTGGTTTTTTTCATCTATTGAAAAAATATGGTTTTATTACTTTTGTCGTAATTGTCATTTTTACAATTAGGACATTTAAAACCACAAATTCAAGTTTATGTCCTAAGGCGGATAGAATTGTATATTGCAACGACGAGGGAAATGAAACAAACATTAAATGTTATTTCGTATTTGGATTAAGATTGATTATTATCAAAGTAAGAAATTCCTTGCAACATCTTTACAAAATTTTAGATATATTCTATTAGATTACCTCCAAATACCACTCCACCTGACTGGGTTATGCATAAAAGATATGGATTTATTTCATTTGCACTATATAGAGTCTCTGTTCACTTGATGGATCAGTTTGTATGCATTTATATTGCATTTTACTAAAGCTCTGACACCTGGAACTGTAAATATGTCTGGATGCATTTTAACCTTGAAAATACTAACAAGATCCTTCCTTCTAAGGCAGTGAAGAAGGTGACTATGGGATTAAGGATAAATGGTATATAGTAAGAGATTTTCAACCAAACTTTCGTTTACATAGTACCGTTTATAATCTAAAGTAATTCTTAAGGCGAATGAGGACATAATGTATCTTCTTGCTATTTTATAGTATCGCTTATAACCAAAAGTAATTCTTAAGGTGTCTAAAGAGATTTATCTTCAGAGATCTGTCTACCAGCTCAAGGAAAGAAGGGCGTAAGTGTAAAACTTGTGTTTTTGTCACAGGTGCAGTGTGCGGGGTACTCTGCCAACTAGACTGGAACGCAAATAAGATTAAATATATGCAATTATATCACAGCTGTATTTTGAGAGTAGACGCTTAACTGCAGTCTCTGAATATAAATTTAAATTGTTTTAATCTTGACGGCCAGATGTGATTGTTCAGTTTAGAATATTTCATCTTAGGTGTGGTGATTAAGTTTTGTAAGTGATATACGTCAACATTATTTTATGTAATAGTATATGAAAGTATCACATTAAACTAGTAATGTGTGTTAGTAAACGTCACAAATCACGGAGTAAAAATTACTAAATGGCAAAATCAAACTTTCCAAAGTATATGATTAATCCCAATGACTATATGCCGTACGATTAACCGGTAATTGTATCAAATTATTATTGTATTTTCATTAAAGTTTGCAATTTCTATCAACATTAGACAACAATATTAGACTGCTCGTAAAATTACAAGAATCACTCGCTCAGCCTTGTATTCCCAATGAAATGAAAACTGCGTGGTCGTAAAAGCATACGGTCACATAAAAGAGTTTCAGGCCCACGATCTCGGTACCCAAGCCCGTTCTGTCATTGTTTCGCTAATTAATCGCAGGACCAAACATCCTTTCCCCTGCAAAATTATTCCAATTAACGTAGATCGTGTCAAATTTGTACGGTGTCGCCGTTGTGATGGCCCATTTGTTTACGGACTAAGGTAGGAGGCATACTGGATGGAGAAATAAGTAACATAAAAAGGCGGAGACGGAAAAATAGTTAGGAGTCTAGTAAATGGTTGACATAGTATTGCAAAATGAATGAAGTTCAAATGTTAACTAGATTAAATTAAAGTGCGGTTACGAATTTTATAAAGGTGATGTTTTAAAACAGGAGATCCTCAATATCTTTGATATTTATAGTAACAATAAACTTAACAATAAACATCAAGAATGAAAACCATTGATGCAGTGAAAAGGTGCTGCCTCAGTATACGATGCAGCTGGGCTGCATCACTGGTCCTCCGGCAGCACCCGATTGGAAATTTATATTTACACACATTAACCAAATTATAAAATAAAATTATATTAAACACTGCGTAGCACGTAGTATACTAAGGTAAGGTAACAGAGCTAGTACCAGTTCCTACTATCAAACGCTCTCACAAGCGTAGCTGCTCACCATTGATTAAGTGTAGCATCACCATTACCGCTGAGTTATGTTTTCTCTTTACTAGCATTAATATCCATCATGTAATAAGAGTGAGCGACAATTTTGATGACAAACTCCGTTCACAGCACACGTGTATTTCTCACGCCCGAACCCTGATGAAATCTCCTAATCTATTTATGATTCCGAATCACGGGGCTTCTGTTATACTCGTGTAATCATTGCGGTATGTACGTATAGTAAATTAGTACCAACACAAATGTATGAATTTTACATAGATGTATTGATATAGGTGTGGTAAACATATGAGTATAAAATACATAGGTTTGATTTATCAAATTAGATGTATATAAGGAACAATATTTGTAATTATTAGGTAGGCAAACATCAATGGTTCTCATTTGTACCGATTTTGACAAAACCCTGCAAATATACAAACTAAATGTATATTTTTTAAAACTTAACTTACTCTACTTCAAGAATAATTAATTATATCATTAACAATAATATCTATTATATTCTGCGCTAATTTGAAATACTAGTAATACCATTGTCGTTAACAAGTCCTGTTCGGCTTCCCTTGGCACAAAATGTCGCGCATATCGAGCCAAGATCTGAATGCGGAACGTGTTATGAAAAGAGCCTAAAGCGAGGAAATATGACTGTTCCTAATATGTATTCAATGCTTTATCCCTTTATCTTAAAGCGGATCTCTGAGGGGGAGTAATCTCTTGTGGAAAGCCTAAAGTGTTCGGAAGTTGGAAAACAGTCTTGTTATACTATAAGTTTGTCGATTCATTTATACTCACTAGAACTCATTATGTAACTAAAAGGTAAGGTTAAATATTTGCTTTAGTTAAATATAAACTATTAAACGTATTAGTTGTAAAGAAGTAAAAGTTAAATATCTAATAGATTGAATAGAGACTATTTAAATAATGGACTTGTAATAATTATTGTCGAAGTTAGAACCACTAATTAAAACACAATTTATATAAACAGGGTTCTTTCAGAATTTTGAACATTCTCAGTTGAAAAATTTGAACTATGTATAAGATGTATATATTACCCCTTTTACAGTATTGGCACTACTTTTGCGATAATACAGGAATAATGGCGTCTATTTGGAAACAAATCGCAAAGCGTTTGGACAATTTCGCAATGTCGCAGCGATTGATCTCTATTTCGTACTGCAGGGATGTTCGCTTTATAGAACTGTTTAGTTACTAAACACATAGTCATAAGTCGTAGGATAATTTTACGATACATAAACTGCTTAAAATTTAATTAAAGTAACTAAAATTTACACGATGTTGTAAGAAAGATACTCATTTGAAAAAGATTCTGTATATAATTCAGATATCAATCCAATCATTAATGTAAGGGTATTATACCCTTGAGTTAAATACTCCTAATGCCGATACCCTACGATTGACTGATATTCAGTTACTGCATTTGAGTTTACTACAAAATTTCATACGAATAAACTACAATCTGAGGCTAGAGACGGTACGACGACCGCAAAAAGAAAAGTAATTTATAAAAGAGTAAGGTCCCTTCCTAAAAAAGGGTTTTCGTAAGTGAATTTTGAATAACCTTCCATATTCTACTCAGTAACATATATACAAATCCGCACTTGATGACCCTTATTAATTAATTGTTAACGTATCCATAATATGTAGGGTATAATATGTATGACAGGGTGGTCTTATATCGCTAAATTCAGGTGCTTACAAAAACTGTTTAGGATTTTTTCTGAAACTAAACTAGGATAAATAGCTAAAATAGGATTATTAAATAAATAAGAGAGCGGCTGTAGCCCAGTGGGTACGAGTAAGACTCGGACTTCGTATGAGAAAGGTCCTAGGTTCGAATCCCGACTCTGGCATGTACCAATGAATGAAATTTAAATGTGTTTCTCATTTACGTACATAATTTACAGTCGCTAACGGTGAGGGAAAACATCGTGAGGAAACCTGCCTATCCCTCAGGATAGGTAATAGTCAGTGCCTATATACGGCGATACGGTTCACTACCTATCACGTTGGGTGCTGTCTATCTAGTGATACGCGGGCTTCGAATGACCCATTCCTAACATGCCTTCGAAATTTCGGTGATGGGCATTCAAGCCTCTGACTACTCCGCCATAATAAAAAAAGGAGTGTGTGTACACAAGTCGTGAATCGTATGTATGTATGTTTATGATTATAAAATTAAAATACTAAACTGTAGGTAATATAGACATCACATCAGTCTATCAAAATCTCCATATTCAATTAGTTCTAACGCCACGTTTATATAAAATAAAAATCCAACACAAAATAATTGTACTAGTATTTTATTACCATACTTGTTGTTACAAAGCGAAAAATCCAGTATATTGAATTTTCAGCGCCACTCGAAATCAATGAATACCGTTTCGCTACGTAAAGTTGTGTAAGTTTAATAATACTATGTATGTAGCTGCCCATACTAAAATATATGAAACAAAATTTATATTACATTCATACATATACATTCACGTTCTCTAATCCCATTCGGGGTGAACAGATGCTTGCAGACGATAATATCCCCAGGGTCACTTTTTAGCATGAATATTTGGGTTCTGATGATATATGAGACATTGCTAGCCTATCGCCCAACAGATTCCATTGATCCCTAGTCCCTTAGTCGTCTCCTACGACATGCCGGGAAGGACGGCAGCTAGTTAGCATTCTTTTACGTCTCAGACTAGCACAGGAAAAAAATTATAAAGTTCAATGCTGAATAGCAGATTCAGTGAGAATAAATCACTGTAAAAAAATTTTATTCTAAATAGATATTAAAAGTAGTTAAAAAATATAACAAATCAAACCACTCAAGAAATTCGAGTATGGTACGTTTCGTTTAAAACAAAACATCTCCTGCCATCTATTAATGATCTATGCCAAACTTCGAGAAACTATTGATTCAGTCTACTTTGTAAAACTAGTTGTATTGGCTATAAAAGTTCAACAAATTCTAACTACATATTTCCGATTCGATATCTTCTGATTAGCTATGTGTAATTGAAGCTTACAAATAAGTAATTACATGTTATCCACGAAATGGAGAAAACTAAACAGAACTTAATCAATTTACCAAATTGTTATTACACTAAATGATTCGGTTTCTTTTGAGTTCTTCTGAGTTTCTTTTGTTTGAACTTTTACACTTTAATAGCCTTTTATTATAAAAGAAAGATTAAAATAATTTTTAAATAAAAAATCTTGTAATTATCTGTAAATCCAATTAACAAGGAATTCGAGGAGTGAATCTTGTGTACCTAATAATAATTCATTGCTTAATGCAGAACCAAAACAAGATTCAGTAAAAAGAAAATTCTATTACGTAGGTAAAAGCTTCCGGATTCAATTTCAAGTTGGAGGAAATCTCGAAAAGGGGTAGATACGCGCTACGACGTTGAACGAGCATAAATCTAATAGATAAAACAAAAATATTTCTATCGCCTTACCTTTTTATTCTAGGCGGGTAACAGAGAAAATTGTATGCTTTAAAATTGTCTGCTGCGTCACTCTTCGTAGGTTTAGTATACAGTTTTATACATACATACACACCACGTCCGTTTCTCTTTAGAGAGGTAGGCGGTAGCGGTGATCTCGGATCACCGTTTCTCCCGATCCTGACAAAACACTTGAGCCTCATTGAAACTTATACATCTCCCTATACACACTTGGCGATTGTAGATACTTCTAACGTCACCCTTTTTCATTATGCATTGTATTTGACAGTCATATGTCTTATTGCGTCGGCTCCTACGTAACGGTGTTATAATATGAGGATAATAATAATTTCATTTGTTTTATTTAAACATTCACCGATATTTACACGATCTTTTAAGAAAACATTCATACATATCATATTCGTTTCCCTACAAAATAACAGGCGCAGATCACAAATGCCCTTTCTGACTCCCGATCTAGCCTGTTCTCTGATCAATCCTGACAAACAATTTATATTGCATTGACATCTATCATATGCATCTCTGCATACTATTTTGTTGAACGTAATTCTATTGTCGCAAAAGTAGCGCAATACGTCAATTTCGGTGCTTGTCAGTGTTGGTGGTATGAGTACGAAATATGTTTTTAAAAATGGTTAATCCGCACGTAACCTTTTAACATGGTACCCACACATGAGCGGACGTGTCCAGCGTGTTAAGTCTCAAGCGCTGACATTGTTGGTTGATATTTTTAAAAATATTTTTGATCTACATTACTTGCTCTTAAATGAAAATATTTTTCACATATTTTCCTACACAGTTTCCGGATGACGATCAAAGTGTCAACTCCATAGTATACTTGTTTTTTACATAACAACAATGAAAGTAAAGGAATCGTCTGATATCATGGGTATTCATTTATTCAATCTTCGGAACGTATCTCTTTTTGTTTTTCATTCAATGTTTAGCTCTTTTTGTCACATTTATCTTATGTTTAATACAAAACTATTGACAGGTTAGTTCATACACACATAAATGCATCATCAGATTAATTAAACTCACCCAAAATATGTAATATACTACGATATCATACGAGAACACATACGAGCGGGACGGAGAGAGTTAATTTTCTTCTTCCCGTGTCGTAACAAAGTGGAAATTCAAGACCATCGCTCCATAAAGACGGGGAGTTAATCTCCATAACATTATGGAGATGTCATTCCACACATCGCCAGTTTTAATATAGTGAAGCACCGCTTCTTTATTACTCGGTTGTGTATGAATTTTCATGGACGCTATCAAGAAGGTAGCTGCTGTATATAAATAGTTTGGATATTAATAATTATTGGATTGCTATAAAGGAATCTTGTTGATGCTGAGTGTGTGTTGTAAGCGAACTAATAGCAATTTAAGGAGAGTTTTTTGTAGGGGATTATTGCCAGCCAAGATCCAAATAACACAAAGTTACCCAAGGCTATAAGTCAACTCTTTCTACATGCTGAGTAGAGTTTCGAGAGCTTATATTTAATTAATTTCTAAAAATGTATCAGAAACTCAGCATACCTACGCGAATTGCATATTAAGCGAATGGAGTTGGTGACAGATAGTACTAGTACGTCGAACATTTAGTCACTGTAAAGAGTATACAATTAATGCTTTTGCTGTTTATGTCTCATTACATTAATAAATTATATGTAAATACTGCATAAAATATATATTACATAGCTGATTTTCTTGACAACTATCCTGTATTTAACCCTAGAGCTGGTTTGATAATATCAAACCGGGTGACGGCGATATATTATATCGCCGTCACCCAGGCTTAGATTACCGCGAGAGTAAATGAAATAGTTTGTTCCCAACTTAGTTAGATTTGAGTTGGACGTGGACCCTTCCATTGACATCAGGCATGAGGTGACGCCCAATTTAATATTCACGGCAGTGAGGTGTTAATTAAAGTGATGCCGATTGGTACATGGAACAACATGGGTGGGGTATAGGAGACAGAGGAAATATGTAACAACTTTATAGGTTTGTAATAATTTTCGAGGATTATTTAAATGAGTATTTTCCTTTCTATGATGATCAGACTGAGAAACGAACATAAACATCACTTTAGTTAAATACTTCAGTAATCTAAGGTAACGTAGTCGTAGCTGCATGTCTTTTTTGGCTTCACTACGTAATTATATTGGGTATCGAATCCATTGACTATTCAAAGATGATAATTATTTTGTTTAGATAGTGATAGAAATTTTTATTGAGCAAAGAATCCTATAGTAGAATTTTTCATATAATTAAAAAAACATTTTTAAACAAACAATATTCGGAAAAGGAAGTTTTAACTGAATTTTAAATATGTAGTCACGTAATTGAAATGAATGTACAATTTCTTAAGGTTCTGAATATCTGATAAAAAGATATAATGTATTTATATGTAGCATGAACAAAATCAAATGTTTCAATGTTACGAAAACTTTGTGCTTAGTGTACCAAGCGCCTATATGAGAAAGGGTTAAATGTTTGTTTTATAAGTTACACTCACACCACGGTGTGTATTTTGCACCTCTAAGCTCAATTGGGGTTTGCTTATATTATTTGGGTTCCGGTGGTAAGAGAAAATTTAGCATAGACAGTTTAGAATTGAAAATGAAAATATGATACAAGAGTGATAAATCTTAACGAGTCATCCATCATAAAAGTAAGTCTTTCTGTTAGGAATTTTATGTCACTACAAATGTATTTCCTTAACAAAAAAACTTCAAGAGGTAACACTTTGATTAAACAAACATATGAATAATTTTAAGTACGTCTTATCAGAGTTTTTAAGAATAAAAAGACAAAGACAAACACGTTCACGACTATTACCCTTGCGGGGTAGTCGGAGGTTCAGGTTTCCATCTCTGCAATTGCGAAGGTAGTTATCCTATGGCCACCTCGAACCCACATTTATTTATGAATAATATGTACAAATAATTAATAAAGACGTAGATTTAATCAGCGAGTGAGAATTTCCCAAATATTTATTCCAGTATTTCCTAGCATTATTTTTAAGCAACGAAATATCATAACTTTCAAATCCTAGTTTAGACTATAGAGAATATTATAAACCAAGTCGACTGCACTCAATCACGGCTGCAGAACCAATATAGCGTACTGTGAATGACACGGCCCTGTCATAGGATATCAAGCACTATTGTTTTCTGGGAAAATTTATTATCCATAGATTGAAACAGTGGCTTCGTAATTATGCTAGCATCTCTCATAGTTTTAAATAGAGTAAATGAACCAAAATATGTTTTTTTTGTAGTCTGATATTTAATATTATAGATAAAGTAACTTGAATGCAATTTATTTATAGCTCTCTCTTGTTTTCAGTAATTTTTTTTACTACAATCGTCGTAGTACACATTTACATACACATACCCTTTTAATCCCTTTTGGGGTTGACAGAACCCCAATATACAATATTGGTGACAGGATTCCAGCAGAACGGCAGCTTGTTAGAACTCTTTTTATGTCCCAGATAACACGCGACACGTCATGATAATATTATAAATATCACTCTACCTAATAAACAAGATATGAGTCAAACTTTTTATTAATATTTTTATTGTTTAGCGTTCGCATTCTACAACCAAAAAGTAATTCCGTGAATTTGGAGCGAGTCCGTTTGTCATCGCACAAATATTCTCCCTCCAGCAATTAAGTTTCATTGAAACCAGCTGTTCGCAGTTTGTTTATTTTTTGCGGGCTCGTAATTTACACGCAATTCCATACTCGTGCACCGGTGCATTCGTCGCTTGCCGAAAGTTTATTGGTCATAGGAAAACCCCATAATAATATGCCCTATATAAATGTGTTTCGTATCAATAATACTCAGTTGCTAATAGAGCCCAAAAACTGCAGGGTATAGGGAACTCCGGAATAATAGTAGATTTAAAAATTCTGTTATTATTAGCGGTTAAACAATCCTGTAATTAAAATTGGTTATTTAATGATACTGTTTGCTAAAATTATTATAAATCTAGTCTGAAACTGAAAATCAGGTGATTTATAATAAAAAAATGTGAAACCCCACTACAAAAGTCAAAATAATGCGTCATGACATGTGACATCTTTTTTGGACACGACATTTCAGTGCGCATGCGTGGCGTCAGAATTTAAATTTAGAACCACTGGATCGCATTCAATGCAATACTGGTCGCAAAACTATAACGGAAGAATATTAACGTGATCTTAACCTCGTTTTACATTACATGGCTTCTTATTAGTGTTAGTGTTTAAAAATGAGATCGTACTTTGGTGAATTTGTGATTGTTTTAATATGTTTACAGGGTAAGTAACGACCTTTCCTTGAATTAATGATGTACCTTTGCTATTTCTGAATTTCATGTTTTATATACGATATTTGTAGAACGATTTAATCGATGGACGTTTGATCAAAATTACAATAAAGATACGATTCAAAATTAACTGAACTGAACTGAAAACCTTTGGTAAAAGTCTTGGTTTTTTAGGAGTTGAATTTTTCTACAAGCCGGTAAATAAATTTGAAAAATCCAAATTTAGATTCTTTTCCTATTTTACAAAAGCTACTCTAGGTTAAATATCATATCGGAACTACTACTAGTAAATGCAGAAGTTCATTAAAACTTGAAAATTGATTAGGATATTAAAGCAACCGTATTTTACGTACGCCTTGACCACTTTATGCGCGGTCGTAATAGCATTGACACAGTGGTTTACATTCGATTATCGAACTTTAGGGTACGTCTCAACATGACTTGAGTATTCTTATTTTTTAATTTGCAAATTATTAGCTTAATCTGTTACACGATTAGATTTAACTCCTTTAAAATAAATCTAGCAAAGTCTTTACTTTAATAGTTTTGCTATTTTAACTGCTGCAGGGTATATTTTTCACAATAGATAAATAGAAGAGTTCATATGAAAGAATGAAAAGATTTTTATAAATTATTATATATTCATTGACATCTTTACATCCCTCTGCTCTTACTCTGTCGTTAAAGGCACTTCTATAGCCATCCTTTTTAATAAATCGTCAGTACGTATCATAATATTAAACTACCCCATTTTTCGTCTTTAAATATTATTCCTTATTTCTAGTTCAAGTAAAAAGCGTAAAGATATTAGACCTAAGAATACCTCGGCAAGCAGCAGAAGGCACAGACACTCTCTTAGGCTGCCAATTTGACATGGAACAGGACATACTGTATTCAGTCAAATGGTATAAGGACGGGAGAGAGTTCTACAGATACGTTCCGAGGAACCGACCGCATGGCGCCTACTTGCCCATGCCTGGCGTTATTGTTGATGTAAGTGCTTGTGATAAATACTAGATGTCGTTAGTATGCCACTGGGACGCAAAAAGAATGCTAACTAGCTACCGTTCACCCCGGCATGTCGTAGGTGGCGACTAAGAGAGTAAGGTAAAATAGAATCTGTTGGGCGATGGGCTAGTAACCTGTTATCAACGTTCCAATATCGAATATTCATGCTAGAAAGTTAAAGGAAGTAAAAAATTAAGCTTAAAGGATATAATATCTCCAAGTTTTGTATACACCGAAAGGGATTAAAAAACGTAAATGTAAATGTATTTTAGTAGTTATTTATCTTGGAATTTATTTTAATATGTATATATGCTTGACAGTCTTAAACTTTTTGGGGTAGTCATAAATGATTTTATCTATACTTACCGTAATCTTTGGCCACTCAAAACCCACGTTGCATAAGATAACAGAGATTTGAGAACACGCGAGCTTTCTGTTAAATATCAGTTTAAGAACACTTCAGTAGCAGTGTGAAGTTTTCCTGAAATAGAAGTCTCAAATTTCGATATTCTTAGGGCAAAATTAGAAATTTGCTGTCATCAATGGTGAAATTTGTCACTTATGCTCATCCACTACCAATTTAACACCATTACTACAGTGAACTACAATTATAAAAACGCATTAGCATACTTGGGCACCAGGACTTGATCCATATTCCATGTTGTCGTGTCAAGGACATGATTAGTGTCTATTCCGAAGCACAGACCCTTCATGATGTCTTCCCACACCGTAGCATTGAAGTGTCGCAATTACATAGTGTAAATTTTCAATTAACCTTTACACTTTATTGGAAATCTATTTTACATTTTCTCCTTATTAATTACGTGATCTTTAAAATAGGAGATGTAAATAGATATCACAAATAAGTTTCAAGACTGTTCTTTTAAATAATATAACAATGCATAAAAACAAATAAAATGCCTGCCTGTCTGTATAAATATTAATACTTATTAATAATAATAAAAAGCGTTTATTTACAATCCTCATATTTACCCTATAAAGGTACCTTCCCACTTTTATCATATGCATTTACTTCTTATCTCATTAACAGTTGCATATAGTTGACTTATCATAGTCTTATGTACGTAGGTTCCAGGTGCCCATAGAATTACCACATCCGCAATTGCGGGGATGGAAACCTGAACCTCTGACTACCCCGCTAGTGTTGATGGTCGTGAACGAATTTGTGTTTTGTTTGTCTTATGTACCTACTTCATACATACACATCATGATTCCCTGTAGAGGGATAGGCAGCGATCACGGATCTGTACTGATCCTAACAAACCACTTTCACTTCACTGACACTCATACACCTCCTCATAATCACTCGCCGGTTACAGGTACTTCCAACGTCACCCTTTTTCAATATGGCGTCTATCTGACTTTCATATGTCTTATTGTACCTACTAATCTTTTTTCTCTTCACACAGCTGTCCAGGTCATCAAGCAACGTGGTCGCTCTAGACAGCCTGAGCCACTTGTCTTCGGGACTGTACCGCTGCGAAGTTTCCGCGGAAGCACCTTTGTTCACCACTACGGCGTCTGAGAGCTACCTTAATGTGTATTGTAGGTACCTATTAGTTGTAGTATATTGTACTAACGTGTTATTGTTCTGTTACTTATGATTCGCGATGTTTCCCTCGTCGTAGAAGATATGGATTAAGTACTTTTACGAAGAAATCACAAAATCATGTATTATTGCACATTAGTGGTTCGGATATAATATCAGCGTTGAGTAGTCCATCAATCGTTAGAAATCAAGCAGAATTGAGACGCGATGATTATGTTTGTAAGATGTTATCCATTTCAGGTTTACTTTTTAAAGTCAGATAGACGATAGAACGGGGTCACAATATATAAAAAAGGTGTCGTTAGAAGTACCAATAGCCACCGAGGGTGTATGAGGAGGTGTATGAATGTCAGGACCGAGACAAATAGGGAACCGTCATCTTTGTTTATCTCACTGTTTGAAACGGGTGTGATGTGTAATGATATATACTAAATAGTTTCTTTAATATCTTTGTGCACGTGAGTCATTGTTGCAAATTAATAGTTTTATTATCTTCTACTTTTCAGTACTACCAGAATCGAGTCCCCGAATAACAGGTTTGCAAGAAGACTACCGCGCAGGTGACAGAGTGGTAGTTAATTGTACGTCTGGTGGGTCTCGACCTGAAACCTTGTTGCGATGGTGGATCAACAATGTCCCTGCGCAGAGAAGGTATATAAAACTCAATCAATTGAAAGTAGGTAACGCTATACATATTATACCATGACATTATTGTAATAATACAACTATGGATTACTTATTAATTGAACACCTTATTAATTGCAATTATCTAAGACACAATAAACTTAATTTTATAAAGTCAAATACTTTCATCTCTTTAGTGATTAAAGTGAAACCTCAGAGATACACAATTTCAGGCTCTTTTAGAATTTGCACTGATAATATAATACCATAGTCTTACAATTGTCGTGTCCGGTACATACACATACAGGTTTTTAAAGGTTTAGGAGCAGAAATTAAATGTATTTTTATAAATAAGCTGGAATCGCGTCGTGGAACAATAATAAGAATATTTATTGTCTATAAGTGTTCCTAGTTTCCTATAGGCTTTTACTATATACTAGTATAGTATTCTAATATCTGTGTTGTATAAGTGATTAGCCGATCTATAATTTCCCTACTATAAAAAGCATAATAATTCGTATTACAGCCATCTTCAAGGGCCTTGGTACCGAATCACGCCTGACCGTAATGATGCCACGGAGACAATACTCCAACTTCGCTTTACGGCGAGGCCTGAGAACTTTCATGATGGTCTCATGACTTTAAAGGTAATAATCCTTTGCCTCTTTTACTTATAGAGTTTTAGTATTTTGTAAATAATAATAATATACTTGTCCTAACACCCTTTGATTTCCTAATATTAATTTGCCACAATAAGATCTATGTAGCTCTAATAGGCAATATACGGATAACCATTTATTACTGTGGAGTATGTATGGGGTGTAGAAATGTCAATTAGGCGAAAGTGAATTGCATGATCTGTAAATATAATAAGTAAAAGTGGTTTGTATGATCTAATTGTTCCCATCTGTTGGTAAACGGGCGTGATGTGTTCATATTTGCATTAAGGTGTAAAGACTGGTTGTATTTCGGAATATTCTTGTTTTCCTAATAAATTTATATTTTGTAACAGTGTCAAGCAACTTTAGCACCTTTGTATGAAGACGTAGCGATGGCAAAATTAAAAGAAAATGTAGTGAAAGAAGATGATTACGATTCCCCTTATTTGTCATCTTCTAACATCGATGAGCCATGGGATGAAGATATGATGGAATACACAATGGCACCGGTTATGGTGAAAAGAGACGAATTTACTAGTGTTAATGGTGAGTGTATTTCTTTTATGTTTCTTAAGATCTCATGTAGCATCTTTGCGGTTGTCAGTGTCTATGAGTTGATACTTGAAAGAGGCAGTAATGTGTTGTCAAAAACGACTATATTGGCCATAAATAATAAAAGTTACAGTTTTGTAGAGATCCCGCCATATAAATTGGCAGTTGGGGGCGTCGCCACAGTCGCGTAATTCAGTGTTACCAGTAAACACGCCAAAACAAGCACTCACTGTGCCATACGGCTCGATACATTATAGGTTTCATTTATAACGGTCTTTGGTTGCAGAGCTATAAACTCAAGTAAAACAAATTGATATATCAAAGTCAAAATATGTTTATTAAACTATTTCAAACATGATTAATAATTAACGGGACTTATCCTTCTTATTATATATTACATATATTATGTGTTCCTTCACTCTGTCCGCAATAGACCGTTTAGTCTGTCTGGCGACGCCCCCAACTGCCAATTTATATGGCGGGATCTCTACTACTCATTTGTAATTAGGTTAACTAGAACTATAAAAACATAACTAAATTGTTATAATAATTTGTTTTAATGTAAACAACCTCCTTTATTTTGACAGTTTCATTCATCTATCAATTAGATAATAATTAGTTTGAAAAGCATTACTGCCTTTGGATCTGACGAAAGAGTACTATGTTACTACCCCAGTGGAAGTCGGTGATAGGCCATTAATTAGGTCATTTTTAGTTGTTTTAGGATCTTAATTAAACTTAGATTTTTTTTTCCAGGTGGCATTCCAAGATTCGTTTCAAGTCTGAATTTGATAATGGCCATTGTTAGTTTTAGTATAGTTGCGCTATAATGTAAGTGATTGAACTTTAGAATGGTGTCAGAATGATTTCCCATCATTAAGCCCAATTCCACTTAGGCTAATAGCTAATAGCACTGCCTGCGGAGCTGTCTCACGAGAACCAAGATGTAAAATATTTGTAATTTAAAGCATCTTTCACAAATTAAGGTAAAATAAAAACCATTATAATTTGCAATCAATTTTTATTTACAAACACGAAGACGAGACAAATACATCGAATTATGGACGCTATACACCTGAAAGTTTGAAGCCTTGTGAACCTTGGGGTCTACCTCTGGGGTACCCTTCTTGGTCCTTGCGATCTGAAGAACTTTTTCGGTCCGGGTATCCCTCATTTTCCTTTCCCTGTCCACGTCCGTTGGCGTTGCTCCTGTTGCTATTGTCATCGGGATTTCTAGAAAATGCGGCAAATTCGCCCGTGGGGAGTCCGTCCTCAAACCTGTTTTCCAAGCCTTCTGGGGGACCTTCTTGGTACCCAGCGTCACCGCCTCCAAGTGGGTCTGGATAGCCAGAAGGTAGCCTCTGCCTTTCACCTGCTGCGGCAGCGGACGACGAGAAACGGTCATTGTTGTACCGCGTTAAGCTACTCGATCCTGAAACAAAGGAATGATGAGCAATTCCAAAAAGAAGGTTTACTTCCGATGTTTAATTGAGTGAGTTTAAAGTATTACAATGAATACATAAATATGGTATTGATGAGTAGATTTGTAGTTATTTGTTTTGTGATCAATATCTAAACAGTTAACAATTTAAGAGGCAAAGTATGTTTGTTGACATTTACCTCGATTTGATGTGAAACCACCTGAAACAAAGAAACAGTGAGATAAGTTATCATTGAATATATATAACAATATGAAGGTATAAAAATAGTTTTTTCTCCTATTTCACCATTAATCGAATGAAATTTATGGTAGAGATATATACATAAGTATCGATAGAATGGCTTAAGTTGCATTAATATAATATAAAGGTGAGACTTGAAAATAATGTTGTCGGAAGTGACCAAGGGTAAATGGAATCTAAGGCTAGGAACCAGTCAGCAATGTTCCGCATGACATCACAACCCATACACCACAACAATACATATGCTTCAAGACTTGTGTATACACACCCTTTTTTATTGTGACGAGATAGTCAGTGGCTTTATTGCCCATTTTTGAAATTTTGAAGGCTAATCGTGAGGAAGAACATCGTAAGGAAACCTTTCTATCCCTCAGGATGAATATAGGTAATAATTAAGGCCTGTGTTTCTATACGGCGATGTGGTTCTCAACCTATCTCGTGAGTACTCTACCTATCTAGAAAAATGCGGCCTTTGCGTGGCTCCTACCTATCATGCCTTTGAAATTTGGGAGATGAGCAAGCCTCTGACTACCCCGCCACAGTATAAAAAAGAGTGTGCATACACATGTCGTGAAGCGTATGCGTAATAAAAAGTATAATTATGTATGACCAAAATATCACAATGAAAAATTAATACTGTTTAGCGTCTAACGATTAGATGAACGAATTTATCGATTCGATAAGAAAAAATCGATACAACATATTTGGCATGTTGTTGGGCCCTACACTAGCGGTAACCCTATAAGAAATTCATATGGTTGAAGTTTAAAAGGAATCTGTCAAAGGTAAAATTAATTAAATAGATACCTGATTGCAATAAATTTCTTGACACTCTGCTCCACATTTTAACAGAGTTTAGAGGTTTATTTTAAAAAATACGTTCAGTTTTAGCATATAATTTTTGATAATTTTGGGTTGAAAATATTTTTTCCCGAATTCCTAATCCAAAACAAAGACAAAATTTTACACAGCTATTTGTCAAGCAATATTTTCTGACAGATGTCAGGAAGGAAATTTGTGAAAAACTAAACATGGGGCCAATGAGTAATATACCGCAGCTATATTATATTGAATACGTTAGTTTTTACACTGTGCAAAAATTTCAATATATCCTTCTAGATCATACTAATTAGAAAGAAAGATAGTTATTTTCAATTTGATTACCAGACTGTTCGGGTTGTATTGTAGTATCACGTAGGTGAGCTTATTTTGTTATCATATTTTGTACCTCACACGAAATCAATTCACATATTTTTTAAACTAGATATTACTTTTTTCTGGCATTTTATCCAAAATAATTTATAAAATGTTATAATACATATAATAAAAATGAATATATTACATTTATATTATTCCCTGACGCGGAATCTAATTGAGAAGGTCGTCATAAACCGAGTTTATACTTATCAAACAGACCCTCGTATCTTATTTGAGGCTTGTATCCCTGGGTGCCAGCCTCGTATTCAACGATCTGGGTCCTGCCATCAGGCAGCAGAACGTTATACTCGCCAGTTGTTAGATCCCCATCGCGCTGTTCGGAATGACTGAATTTAGTACCTGTTTGTGGATCATCCACATCATAGCTAAAGTCGTATTTAGCCGGTTCCTGAAAAAAGAATAGACATATGGTTTTAAACACTATGGTAGTAGTATTATTTTATGAGGGAAACTTATTTGAAAGTAACGTATTAAAGTTTTCGTTTAACTTACATCAGATCTGTAATCTTCTGACCCCGATGTACCTCTGTCACCAGAACCTCTAGAAGGACCGCGTTCGTAACCTTCAGATTCTCCTTGAGATGACAAAGATCCTGAAAAGGGATCCCTTCCTTGACCAAAGTTTCCACGTGAATCGTCATTTTGGTTTTGAGGAGATTGGTTCCTTAGGCTTCCGGCCCTTTGATTTGGTGCACGGCTATTGTTGTCTTGGAACGGTGAACCTACAGGTGGAGGTCCATACGAAGTAGACGGAGTTCTATCTTGACCGAATTGAGGTCGTCTGTCGTTTGGTTGTTGATTGGGCCTAGATCGGTCACCAGTATTGGTGCGTCTGTCCTGACCAAAAGAACCACTGTTGGCCGAATTGTCTCGCCTCGGTTCACCATAGGTTGAAGAGGGTTGGTCCTGACCAAAACTATTTGGGTTAGACTGGTCACGTGCGTCATTCCTATTTGGGGGACCATAAGATCTATCTAAATTACGATTTTGGTCGTTGCGAGGAAAGTTTGTACCACCTGGCTGCCTCGATTGATCGGCTCTTGGAGAAGCAATATTATTTCCCTGAATTTGAGATTGATCAAGTCCATTACGGGGTCGAGAATCAAAATTGATACTTCTGTTTGGTGGACCATAAGACGAGCTAGGATTCCTTTGCTGCCCAGGCTGAATTCTGTTTTGACCGACATTATTATTGTTTTGCGTTCTGGGATTTTCTAAATTCGTATCAAACCCTGCTGGTTGGTCATATGAGTAATTTGGATTCCCAAATGAATCTTGTTCATTTCGGTTGGGACCCTGCTGCCTTCGATCACCTTGCCCTTGGGGAACTCTTCCTGGCAGATTAAGGGAATTTTCAGGCCTAGTACTAGGATAACCCTCTTCTTCTCCTCTAGGCTGGTTTCCTGGCCTTCCATTGCTTTGTGATGGTTGATAAGAGTTCTCATTTCGCTGATTATTTCTGTTAGTATTACCAAAACCGCCATTAGCGCTTTGACTTGGCGGACCATATGAAGTGGCAGGATCGTTTCTGCCACTAGTGAAGCCGTTCTCAAAACCGTTGAACTGATTGCCTCCAGTGTTACTGGATCCTTGAGATGGACCTCTTTCAAAAGATGTTGGAGTCCTTCCTAGGTTGTCATTGCGTTGTTCATCGAACCCCTCATTGGGAGCTCCATTCTGCGTTGGAGGGCCGTATTGGGTGTCTAAGGAACTTGTTTGGGAGAAATCAGCGGGGGAGGAATAAGTGTTCTGTTGATTGGGTCTATTCTCGATCCCTTGTCCTCCAAAGCCTGGTGCATTGAACTGGGAAGGGGGCTTGTTGAATCCATTTTGCTGTCGACCGCGTCCGGGTATACCAGGAGTTCTACCGAACCCTCTTTGATTCGGAGGTCCGTATTGAGGTAGGGGTCGGTTGGCCGAACTAAGACCAGGTGGAAGGTAACTGTTAACCGGAGGTTCACATTTTGCAACCAACAATACTGCGCCCAAGCAGACACACCACTGAAAGAAATATTAAGAAAAATTATACAATGTCAAGTATTTCTTAGTTACGTTTCTTATTTAGCGAATATTACTATGTGTTTGATACTAATATGTTCGACTTTAAATTAAACAAATAGTGTAAAGATAATACATTGTTATTGACATTGGAGAAAGAAAAAGAAAGTTTCTAATAACACACTAGATTGTTAGAAACCTATTATAAAATAGTCAACTTTATAAAAGGGCATTAAAGCTTAATATCAAAGCTGTTGAATAACAATTGACAACTTACTACAATCATGATCACTCACGAAACGCCGCAAAATTCACTATTATGATCCTTTGAAACACTGCTTCATTGAAACGCTTTTCGTGAATAGTTGGAAGCAACGCGGGGTCGTCGCTTATATTGCATTTTTGGCGTCAAAACGTGATACACATTCGATGCAGTGATGCACGACTACTTACATATTGGGAGGGCATGGAGTGTCCTCGCTGTGCAAACTGTATGCACTATTGTGGCAGGCTAGGATATAACTGAGGACTTTTCTACACTTCCTAGACTGATTTAGTAGGTGTATTAATATTCTGAAGATTTTGTAACGTTTTAATAAGGTTTTATCAGGGTCGATTTAATAAATTAACACACATGATTATTTAATTTTATTTATATTTGCATTGAATCATATTCTTAAGCTTTAATTTGAGTATTTAAATAATTAAAGTACTATTTCTTTTACAAGTTTTATATTCTTGTCACAGTTGTATGCAATTATTTTTCTTTATTTAAGATCTATTTACCACAATAAGTATTAGCTAGATGATTCTGTTCAAATATAAAATTTCGATTATATGTAGATCGATTCATGCGAATGAAACAAAACTACTCACAGTTACTTCGCATACAGCCCATTAGCAGTGCTAAACTGCAACATGCGGCTAGAAACAATACTTCTAAATTGACGCTTATTTCGTGATCTTTCAATTTAAATACAGCGTCAGCGGAGCATTCGTGCACATACTCATTATAGGCCTATGAACACTTCATTGCTCATGGATTAGAACAAAAGCTTATGAGCTAAATACCCTATAAATAGGAAGTTATGATGTTTGTAAGTAAACATTAAAAAGTGATGAGGGTTGTAACTTATATGTGATTGTTTTTTAAGAAAGGTTGATTGTGTACGTTATGTCTATTCATATTAAAAGTATAATTGGATAAGGCTGTAAAATTTTCCGATAACATAAGATAAATATTGGTTCACACCTAGATGCACATGATTGGTTTACGATGCTCTACAACTTTTTACAGTTAAAATTGAAATAAACCTAAGATTTTACAAGCTTTATTCTAAGCCAGTCCCGTGCTAACCTAGGACGCAAAAATAATGCTATCTATTTTTGCGTCCTAGGTTATCTGCCGTTTTTTCGTCATGTCGTAGGAAGCGGACTGTACTAGCGGTATATGCAATCTATTGGGCAATAGGCTAGCAATCTGACACTAATATTTCATATGATATCAAAACCCACAAATGCTACTAAGTGACCAAGAAGATTTTTTCAAGTCTCCAACGTTCTGTCCACCTCGAAAGGCATTAAAAGACGTAATGTATATATATTTTTCGTTCCACACTTTACTGCTTTCTAATATTACTCGAACTAACATAAGTTTGGTAAAATGTTGAGTTCATGTAACAATCTCATTCTAATACCATCTATGTATTTTAATTATATGTACTTAATACCATTTTGTACAACGTTTATAAATACAACCTTTTTGCAAAAGTTTCTTTGGTCCCTGAAGCTCAGTGGCACTTTTCGTGACGACACGTCTTCAAGCTCATGTTGCAGTTTTCGTGATCATTGAGTGAATTAAATGTGAAATATTTAAATTATTAGTATCATGGATTAGGCTTAAGTAGGTGGATCTATTTCACAAGTAAATGAGTAGTTGGAAGACTCAATGTTGCGATATCGTAGTTTTATTGATTTAATTTTCATCGTTCACAAATAATCTCAGAATAAAATGTTAACGTGTATAAAGAGAATATATCTCAAAGTATCGAAATAAGTTCAAAAACTCAAAGCATTATATTGTTGACATAAATATTATAATACATATCTATAAATTATTAAGTAGTTTCAAAGAGTTCATGATAAGGAAGTACCTTCCTTGTGCTCTAAATATGGTAGGTAAAGGAAGGATTGGCAAGCAAAGCTTCGTATGGCACGACAAAAAGTACGCGATGCTTTACAAAATCTCTACATAGTTTGGTAACCTGCGATGATAAATATCCATTTTACTATATCTTGGCTCAACTTGGTTTCATTAACACATACCTGCACTCAAACTCATTCTATTCTCACTTGCACTTTCATACACACTCCCTTTATTATCCCAACCTCTCTATCTAACATTCGCCAATAAAAAATCAATTGTCCTTTCCATCAAATATTTATTATAAAGACATTAAATATAATGAAAATATGAATCAGCAGGATCTCAAAACCAGTTTTCTATGGCGGCGTGACTGTTACACGAAGCATGATACAGAAATTAGGGCAAGCTCGTGTCTATGGATGTGCTTCACTCGCCATGCCAGTGCTAATATTGCATTACATCTTTCCAATGGAAGTTCCCAACTAACTCCAGTATCTGATTACTTTAGTTGCATGTTCCTGCGTGCTTTGATATTGTTCTGAGGGGATTATGAAAGGAAAATATGGGTAGCCCTTTGTAGGGAAACGGACATGTGTATTACCTATGTATGGTTGTTATGGAAACAGGTGTGGCTCATGTGTCATTTGGAATAGATGTATCTGGGTTCCATCCCTAAATTAACTAAACACTAATGATTTTATGTATTTCAGAAGTCGAATACATTACACCTACTACGGTGATAAAAAATCATCGTTATAATGTATGTATTATGCTTAGTTTCTGGAATAAGCCTCACATGATGATATGGATTATATCTGTCTCGTTGTTCGCTGACCAACCGTTGAATTCCTTTGGTACTCTAAGTAAATTATATATTATAGGTACTTTATGTAGGTTTAATGAAAAATCAAAATAACTGACAACATAGTTTACTTTCACTAAGAACTGATGTCATTCTAGTTTGTAGCAACATTAGCATATCACAAATAGTATCACATCACTTATTACATATTTTATTATTGTTTTGGTATTAGTATCTATCACAGTTTTTACCTGCCTATACTTTCCATCTTTGCTATTATTTTAAGGTTTTTTAAACATTTTTCATGTTATTATCTTTACCGTAATAATTATTTACTTATTCAGAAAATTACAATTGATCTATTCAATTAACCTCATCAGCGAATAATATAATTTAAATGAATTTTCCATTCCATTTCATTCTACATTCTGTTCAACACTGGCCTTACAAGCCATTATACTACTATTTAATTAAATTAAACTAAATTGACATTCATAAATATAACAACATTCACTACCTACTTTATTTACAATATATTTCCTGCAAAGAACTGATATATTCATAGCAATCTTACGTCTTTAACTAGTCTTTGCTTCATTTCTATTTAATGGCACATTTTTATTCATTTACATACTCGTATGTACGTCAGTACTGTAAAATGAATTCCTTGTAAGGCCTATGCTATGGTATTAAGACCAACATTATTTGTAGGTCTCTTCTTTTTCCCTCGAAAATGTTCTTCGATTTCTCCCAAAGTCTTTCCTTTTGTTTCTGGGACCACTACCAATACGAAAATGAAGGCGATGGCACAGAAACAAGCGTACATCCAGAATGTACCAGCTGGTGTCAGCAGGAGCTGGGAATAAAAAAAAATTACAACAATACAAAACAAATAGAGATCCCGCCACATAAGCTGGCAGTAGCCAAACTTGGAACTAAATTTGACGTTTCCGTCATTGCGTGTTATTTTGTATGAAAGGTAAATTTAGTATTACCAGCGTTGTGTTTTTTGCCCACTCTTTGTAATTTTTATGTTTGTTAAGGGTGATTATAATAAATTGATTTCCGGAGTTTCTTGTTAGTTCTTCTCCAAGCTAGGGTCTCCGCTGATCTAACCTCGGTAAAAAATATGTAAAGACAATGCTCAGTGCTATGTTTGAAATAGTTTTTTTAATTTATACTTAGATCATAAGATAACTTTCAAAGAGAGCTTGTGATATTTATAATTTTGAATATATTATGGCAGATGGAGGCGTCGCCGCAGTTGCATAATTCACTGTTGCCAGTAAACACGCCAAAACTAGCAATCACTGTGCCATACGGCTCGATACATTATAGGTTTCATTGTAACGGTCTTTGGTTGCAGAGCTATAAACTCAAATAAAACAAATTAATATAGTAAGTCAAAAGTCAAAATATTTTTAGACCGTTACAAATGAAACCTATAATGTATCGAGCCGTATGGCACAGTGAGTGCTAGTTTTGGCGTGTTTACTGGTAACACTGAATTACGCGACTGTGGCGACGCCCCCAACTGCCAATTTATATGGCGGGATCTCTAATGAACATGGTAGAGTACCCGCCACATAAGGTGGCAGTAGCCAAACTTGGAACTAAATTTGACGTTTCCGCCATTGCGTGTTATTTTGTATGAAAGGTAAATTTAGTATTACCAGCGTTGTGTTTTTTGCCCACTCTTTGTAATTTTTATGTTTGTTAAGGGTGATTATAATAAATTGATTTCTGGAGTTTCTTGTTAGTTCTTCTCCAAGGGTCTCCGCTGAACTTCTTCTTCTCAATCGTTACGCTCTTATCAGAGCGGTCGTGGTCTTCATGACGTGGCATCTTGAGCAGCCGAAATGGTTGGTGAACTAACCTCGGTAAAAATATGTAAAGACAATGCTCAGTGCCATGTTTGAAATAGTTTTTTTACATACATACATACACATCAAGCCTGATTCCCTGTAGAGGGGTAGGCAGAGATCACGGATCCCCATTTGTCCCGATCCTGACAGACCACTTTCGCTTCATTGACATTCATACATTCTCTAATACACTCTCGGCGGTTATAGGTACTCCTAACGTCACCTTTTTTCAATATAGCGTCTATCTGACTGTTACATATATGTCTTATTAGGCCGGCCCCTACGTAACCGCCCTTCCACTTCACTCATATATATTCCTTTTGTCAATATATAGTTTTTTTAATTTGTACTTAGATCATAAAATAACTTTCAAAGAGAGCTTATGATAGGGCCTATTTTGAATAAAAATATTTTGACTTTTGACTTTGGTATATTAATTTGTTTTATTTGAGTTTATAGCTCTGCAACCAAAGATCGTTACAAATGAAACCTCAATATAATGTATCGAGCCGTATGGCACAGTGAGTGCTAGTTTTGGCGTGTTTACTGGCAACACTGGATTACGCGACTGTGGCGACGCCTCCAACTGCCACCTTATGTGGCGGGTACTCTAATCGATTCGATTCGATACTTACAAGCAGTGCCTATTTCTTTCAAAATTTACCGGCGTTGTTACAGTTTTAAAATGGATTGTGAAATCACTAAAAAGATTGTAAAGACTTAAATATGAGAGGCGTGTAAAACTTAAGTTGCGGCTAACCAACTACATTATTGGCTGTAGGCGCCTGTCGCAATGAGATTAGCTAAACTACTGTCGCACGTGAATTATGAAATAGAAGGTTATGTAGCTCAAGGGGCATAGTTATGAAAAAATATTAATACTATACGAGTACACTTCCATAGTTTTTGATTTAAATAAACAATAGATTTCTATTTAAACTTACATCCAAAGAATGATAGGACTTGATCACGGCAAACATGGACAAAAGGTTGACAGAACTGGCCATTGCGGAAAGTTGAGATCTGTGATGAGCAGGAAATAGTTCTCCGAGCAGAAGGAATGGTAAACCTCCAAATCCAAGAGAAAATCCCAGCATGAACGTCATTAAACTGACTAAAGGAAGATATCTGAAAATGTAATATTATGATTAGGTTTGTTGCTTGTGATTTAATCTCGAATATTATTTACTTATTCAAATACTCTATCATATTTGAAGTATGTAGGTAGCGTCACTATCTTTCACGTTAGGTAATGACTTGCTATGGAATTGGTACAGTATAATTGACTAAAGGTTTTGTTGAAAGTATGTGTTAATATAAAGCCTTAATATAAAGAAGGTAAAAATCTTAATTTTTATGTAGGTTCCGTACAAATATCTACAATAATGTTCATTTTCATTTTTCATGAAATATACACGTCATAACTCACCCTAGCCACGAACTATGTTCGAACTCAAAATAAAGTGCAGCTCCCATGCCTGTCATTGAAGCACACATGATGAAGGCTGACACCATCAGCAGAGGTCTACGACCAGCTTTATCAACAAGGGTTGTGCTTACGCCGTTGCTAAGCAACTGGACTAAACCAACGATTATTGTCGCCCACGTAGGGTTTAATGTTGATCCTGAAAGGGAAGATTGATAAAGTATTAAAACTGTTCTTTGTAATTGCCATCGAAACGTCATTATGTAATGTATGTGTTTCCGAAGTTATGTCTAATTAGAACGGGATCGAAGGCGTTGAATGTATATTATGATAAAGACCATAACTTTAGAAATATATATAACCACTGAGTGTGTATGAGGAAGTGTATGGTTTTTGGAGAAGCTTATTTGAATGAAAGAAATAGAGATCCGTGATTTCTTCCTTCCTCTTTGTAGGATGACAAGCGTGATTTGTTTATGTAAAACTCGTTTAAACAAAGGAATTTAGTAGTAATGTGACGAAGGGGATGTAACGGGTTTCCTGATAATAGCTTAAAATCATTCAAGTCGCATGATACGCAAAAAGTCTTGTAAAATTCGGGAACAGGAACTACAGTAGATGGGTATAATTTAGTAAATAAATTTAGATGAAGGAAGGATGAAATGTCAAGTTCAAGACCGTGACTAACCAAGCTGATACTATAGTACTTTCGACTAACTGGAAGATAATTACCTATAACGGAGATATAAGACTTCTATACTATACTATATGTATCTAAATTTTACTATATGTATCTTTTTGCGGACTTGATCTTACCTGCATTTTGGAATATTTCCACTGTGAAGAAAACCACGGAGTCAATTCCACTGAATTGCTGCAGAAGCAGTAGAGTGAATCCAACTATCATCGGCTTCATCACAGCAGATGAGAAAAAGACCTTCCTAGTGAACAAACTTTCTTGCTGAATTTCTTGTTTCCTAGAAATAGAAAAGTAAAAAGATATATTGAGGGGTAAGCATGAGTCAATATTGTTACATACTATCGGAATTTGTATCAATCTTTTACCTAAAAAGTTTTTGTAGATTAAGTTCACTATTTTTATATGCATGGTAACACTTCACATCGAGAGGTGTTAATCTCACAGTTTTAGCTATCCTCGTAAATCAATTTCTTTTTACTATCTGTAATCAATACATCTTTAGAGGACATTGTAGATTTGATCATCAATCAAAAATTTAAAATTATTCAATAATCAAAAATGATCATACAATAAAAATCATTTATTTTTCCTGATATTAACAAGTATATTTTATTTCACTCACTCTTTTTCATTCCCTTCGGACACTGGGGCAACGGCATTCAACGGCAGATGCAGCCACTTGACAGATTCACTGGAGTCCAGGCCTTGGGCATTCAGCCACACCGGGGATTCAGGGAGAGGGAACAGCATCAGGAACAGGACCACTGTAAAGAGAACCATTTAAAAGATATCATGACGTTATTATATTCCCTACAAGCTTCAGGTGTGAAGAGAATGCTCTGTAGCTGGTATTCTTTAGTCATGTTCCATATTATCGATATCATAGCTGCGATACCATAAAGATACTAAGAACTGTGCTAAGGATATGGTGTTTCTACCCTGAAATTATTTAAAGGACATGAATGTATATTTAAATAATATTATGATAAATGCATTCACTTATTTTAATCTTTATTGAAGTAGACAGAACCTCATAGATATAGTGACACCTCCTAGGTCTCTTTTTAATGTGAATATAGGAATTATGATGTTATGTGAAAAATCGGCGCGAGGTTGCTAGCCCACCAATCAATAGATTCTACTCATCCTACTCTTTACAGCAATCGCGGACATAGTTCGCAGTGTACTTTAGCAGACGCAGACTATTAGTCTTTCTTGAGAAGTATTAGTTAGTTTTTTTTTAAATTCTTTATTAAGCCATTCACCACTAAGGTTATGTCGGCTGAAGTACAAACACTGATGCCACGGCGTTTGAACTTCTTGTTATTCCATCGCCATGGTTACACTAACGCCGCCAGCCGCTACAACCGAAGAAAAACGAAATCGAACCTCCAATTCTTCTCTTCCTTGTTCTTCGGTTCGTTCCAGTTGAGGATCCAAATATAATCCCAAAGCAAACATATTTAGCCAATTTGGCATCACAATAGACTAAATATTCAGCCGAAAATAATTATTTGTATTTTCAACTTTCACTGTGCTGCTGACTTTGTTGACGCACCATAGACGACTGAAGTATTAGTTAGTTAATGTTCTAAAACTTACCACTGAAACCAGCTGAGAGGAAAGCCAGTTCTCGCCACGTCAACCATGAGCCCGCGATGTATGATATGACGATGCCCATTGACATGGATAGTGTGGGTAGAGAGCCGAGTCTCCCTCTGATTTCGGGATTACAACATTCGCTCACCTACGAATGATAAATGGTACTACAGTACAATTTCAGTATAATAAAAGCATGGACATTTTAATACGAGAACACTTGTACATCAAAATAATACAGTGACACGCCAAACCTAATCTTAGCTGAACGTGTAGCTATATTTTTGTATACACTTCAGTATTTATGATGTGCATTTCATTATTATCCATTTTAAAATGTTCATGTTTTTTATCTGGATATTTGTAGAGATTTTTGCCTTTTTTGACAAATATGACCACTTTATCACAAAAGTTATTGGTTAAGTCATGTTGTAGGGTTTTTATACATCTAAATACCTATCCCCGTATTCAAAACCATTGTACATGTTATAGTTTTAAGAGATTCGCGATTTATACTCATGACCATGGCTGCTGCAACGTAGCTGAAACATCGGGTTAATAAAGGTAACTTTATTATATAAAAACATACGCGATAAGTCCCGCTAGTTATTAATCATTGTACATGTATTACGTAAACTTTTTCTTGACTTTGAACGTCATTGTAATCAGTCCGTGTTAATGAAATGCAATCAATTGATTAAAAGCTAATTTGAGAGGAACATTAATTTCCACGAACACAAGCCATACGTAAAACCTCTAATTAAAAGGTAAATGAGGAGATAAAATTTCTAAGAATTTTATGGAATTTAAGGAATACAAAAGCATTACTTTTGCTTGATGTTGTATTAAGATTGAAAATACTTCTTAAGTAGCAAAGTAAAGGCTAGCAATATATGTACCATGGTTAACATGTACCACTAGTAGGTTTATGACTGAATGAAACCCATTTTTGCATAGGTAGTTGATACTTATAGTAATGCTGTTCATTATCGTTTGTAATACGAGTAAATTACTTACCTAATGAGATAAGTAATATTTTATCCGTGCTGTTATGGATTTCCAAATACATCCATATAATTATATATTGAAAAGTCTGATTATCAGTATTTTATAAAGTCTGATTATTAGTATGAGAGAGATAACTCCGGGAGTTAACGTGTATTAATATATTTAGGTATTAAAACTATTTCATATTCTGCGCCTTATTTACTACACTTAGCAAAATGTTCACTTACGTAAACTTGTACAGGCGCAAGCACCAATCCCACGCATAGACCACTTGCTAATCTACCAATCAGAACCATTGGCAGTGATTTGGCAAAACCCAGAAGTATCCAGGCGGATGTCCAAAGAGGTGCCGTTAGTTGTAACGTCCTTTTCCTCCCAGCCTTCTCCATTAATGCTCCAGAGATGAAACTTCCTACGAATGCACCTACTGGTGGAATGGCTCCTGTGAAAGATATAATCACTACATAGTATAAAACAAAGTCGCTTTCTCTGTCCCTATGTCCCGTTGTATGCTTAAATCTTTGAAACTACGCAACGGATTTTAATGCGGTTTTTTAATAGATAGAGTGATTCAAGAGAAAGGTTTATATGTATAATAGCATCCAGTAAATAGTGGAGTAGGCTATATATTTTATAGCCGTGCGAAGCCGGAGCGGGTCGCTAGTAGGATATAAAAAATATAACAGTAATACATATGTCTGCACTCTCAATGCGGTGTTGGCTACCGTAGATATATTTTCATATGGGTTGGGTGAGTTCGCCAAAATCGTTACTAAGTTATTAGATTAGTATAAGTAGTAGTAGTAATCAGGGGTGCCCTGTAAGGTATGAGATTTTGTTGTTAAACAAAGAAATGAAATGAGAAATATATGAATAATGTTTAGCCATAATCATAGCTTATCCATACTATTCAATTACATATTATACCAATGCGTACTTTATTTAACTTTGCGGTACATAGTAATGAAGATTTATTAATATATAGCCTATCAATATGTGTGTATTATCTGCTTTATATGGTGTGTTAAATAAGGAAGGTTTGTTTTCAGTATAGAATGCAAGCTTTTGCAAAGTTTTTGCAAAACACTTGATAAACGCACATTTCAGGTAACGATCACATTTGTATCAATACTCACAAACAAATTTAGTTAATTGATATTCTATAATATATGTATGTATCTTCTCATACATTTGTCAGTTATAGGGATTTCTAACGTCATTTTCTTTCAAAGTAAATAGTGAATTAATGCTCAGTCACAGATAATATAATATAATACTACAGGCTCAGTGTTGATTAGTCGCACATTTTTTAACTTTTCCTTATCTTAGAAACTGTTCAAGGTAACTTATAAGGTTACAAATGGGCAAGCACGACATAGCCATTAAAAGATGACGGCAATAAAAATTTAGTTATGGTCATTTATGAGATTCTACACAATAAGAGAGATGATATTCAGGAATCACATATCAATTTCCGTATTTGTAAGTTTGCTGATGTAGTTTATTTTAGTAGTTTGCTGTTGTAGTTTTTTTTTGTATACATGTGACGACCTCCGTGGCACGAATTGTTATACGACTAAACGGTCATCGTGAGATCCCGGATTTGATTCCCGGTGGAGGCAGAATGAGTACTACGCTTTTCTTCTCTTTTCTAGTTTGGTTGTTGATTATATTTACTAAGGGGCTAGTTGGTATAAACTATTATATTTATTATACTCAATGGTAATGTTTTACGTACATATAACGAAACTGTTTAAGACTTTACTTTAATAAAAGGTTTATCAGTACTTAAACATTCAGATCGATAATCGATATTAATCTTAGAAATTATAGAGATAATACAATTGACCACTTGACCTTTAATCTACTTTCTCGACAACTGCGTGGTGGTAATGAATAAAGTCAATACGATTATTTAATAGTCCTTTAGATTTTCAAAACCTAAATTACAATTTTACCTCACATCCAAATGTGTAAAATAGTTATTAATTTGGTATAGTTATAAATACTTTAATCCCTTTTAGAGTAAACGGAACAATACATACACCTCATGCCTGATTCCCTGTAGAGCGGTAGGCGGAGATCACGGATCCCCATTTGTCCCGATCCTGACAAACCACTGAACGGAGCCTCAATCATATTTAATTTTCTCAGGTCCGTTTTTAGTATGAATATTGGGGTTGTGACGTCAAATGGAACGTCGATGAGAGGAGGATTTTTACCACTAGTCCCTTAGTCGCATCCTACAACCAGAACGGTAGCTAGTGAATATTTCTTTTACGGCCCAGGTAACATAGGACCAAAATAAAATATCAAGACTATCAGAATTTCTATTTATGTTACTGACCACGAGAGTGCTGTATTTACTAATCTCAAAGTATCCTAAATAATATTAACAGGCTGTGGTGTGAATTAGTGCTAACATATCAATAGTTGACTAAACTTCTTTGAACATTTATTTGTCATTTACCCAACATATAAGGAGTATTAGAAAGGTTTAACACTCTCACAGAATAGATATTCGAGTACGTATAATTATGTACTTGTTGTAGTCATAGAAAACGTATTATTCCTATAAGCTATAGACTAGAGGGTTGTGCTTAGTAGTCTGCTTCTACCGTCGAAAATAACTACATATTTGTATCCATTTTCTTAATTTGTATGTATTTGAAAAGTATTGAAAACATAACCTTAAGTAAACTTATATGCGATTCATTAATTGTTACTTAAAATCATCATTAATCTTATCATTAATTAAAACCCTGTGGAAAATATATAACGTTAGGTACTATAGTTGGTATCTGTCAAATATTTATTTCAAAAATTATGATGAAGCGTGACATTAACCGAACAGTATGCCAAACACGACTGAAGGATTATTCATCCTGAGGACATCAAGTACGTGATGTGATGTATGTGCGAAAATGGCAAATTTTAGACGTTTATTTATATTCACGTTATTTTGTAGTGGATAAAAACTCGAAAATATAAAATCTAATATCCTTGGTAACATTAAGGATTATTATCGACAGCAAATTTATTTACCCATAATCCCTATGTCGCCTTCTTCGACATGCCGAAACAAACGGAAAACTAGGAAACTAGCGTGGCATTACGCGGGCTGAAACGAGGTACGCTGGATGGATGGGGGATATTAGAACCAATTAAAACAAGTAGAAACATTTCAACGTTTTCACAGATTAGGCTGGGACCAATATTTACTTAAAATTGTCTAATATGAAAAGTTTACATACCTATCCAGGATTTCTGGTCTATAGTCTGTATTATGTGAGGATCCAGTGCCTCCAGAGAAGGTATGGCTGAAGAGGAGTATCCTCGCACCAAACCGATTATGAGGAAAGCCAACGAAGCTCCCAAGGTCAGCCATAACTGAAAACGAGAAAATATTACATTAAACGACATCTGTTGTTTGCAACTGACAACATGTCATATGTTCCTGTTTTCAGAACTTTGTTGTCTATCACCGTCATACATGCTTAACCATCAAATATACTTTCCAACAGATAGTCCCCACGTAGCAGGTACTGTTCCGTGTCACTGTGTGCAAGTACATATATTTAGTTATTAGATTGAGATGGCCATATACTGACTACCTACGGTTAAACCTTGGTGTGATAAGGTCAGTTTTTGTGTACTCTCAAGGAAAGATTGACTTCTGTAATCACATAGTCAGCGACTACGAAGATAGACACGTGAACTTCTGAGGGGTCTATTGTTGTCTTCAGACAAATATGGCCCGTGACCTTTTACGATAATAGTTTATTTGTTTAGAATAGACATAGATGAAGCTGTTCTTAATGATTGTATGGACATAATGAGATCCTTTATTTCATTTATCAAATAAATGTGCTGTCTGACACTAAAATTAGATAACATTGAAGGAAAATATTTAGTCTTAAAGTTATGAATTAATTGTGTGTGGTTAAATAGATAGATAGATAGATAGATCGATAGATTAAATAAATAGATAGAATAGAAGCACACTCACATTTAAGACATGCATGTATATGACAAACTTTATAAGTAACAAAACTATTCATTTCAGTTCGGTAACAACAAACTTCTATTCAATATAAAAGGTAAAAGTACACAATGTTTCCTCACTAATTGGTATAAATCAGATGACTACCATGTAATATAACAGACTAACTCATTATGTCCACTATTGCAAATTATTATAATGAAAAGTTAAGTATAAAAGAGATTCTGATCATATATACGTACTATCTATTTTAAGGTAAAATTTAAATCAATATATAGGTATCTGCCATAGAGCTATTTAATTTGTGCTGTATAAAGTAATGCCATAATCCTTAGCCAAGTAGTATATAATCCAAATGACAATCATACATAGAAATGGCTACTGTAGTAATCACCTGATTGAAGTAATAATCTGATTTAGTATATTGTTAAACGTCTTTATTAGTTATTGCCCTGCACGAATCATGCATTGTCAAAGAATTTAAAGAAATATTGGTTCAATAATAATACTTAATCAGCTACTCAATAAATTGAAGTAGGATTATAGTTTCGGATCTGGTTCGTAGCCACTTGACTAGTCCAAGTTAGAAAAATATAACTTAAATATTATTCATCATCCAAACTTAAGCCCACGAGTTTTGGTTGGTTGATTCTTTTCATGAAAATCATGATTAATAATATGAAAGATTAGTGTCGCGTTCATAATTTTAGTTTTCCTGTTGCAGTGATACTAAAATCACAGGCTGTCAGATCAAATCTGTGCTAAACTATAAAGATTATTATCTAAAATGAGATTCAGGTTTTCCACTGTATGTTATTTAATTTACGATGGAACCTGTAACTCTATTTAGATTATTTATGTTCTTGAATGATTGCTATTGCTGTGTTGACTGGACAATGACATGTGATTGTGACACTTTAATACTTTAATATTTTACGTTATATATCTCTGTATTGTATGTATTTGTAGATATATGTATTGTACACAATGTAAATATTAAAAAACATTTATGTACTGTATATTTTCAATATGTTATTACAATACGTAACACAATATTTTATTTATAGTTAACACTTATTAATATGTACATTTATTAAGCTCTTATTGTTAATATTGCCCTCTTGTTGGTTCTAACATAATATCAGCGTTGCGTTTGCCACCAAACGTAACATACCCAGCTGAGTTAAAACCTTTTTGCTGCGACAATAACATGCACAAGCTATACCCCCTAGTTTGTAAGTTTGATTTGTAAAATATTTGTATTGTTTATGTTTTTGTGGCTGTAAATAAATGCTTTATTATTATTATTATTGAGACCCGATAGTACTGCTAATAAATATATAGTGTCTGTGAAATTCTGCCCACTGGAAGAAATAGAGTGGTATTACACATTTATGTTTGATCACTCCGAGATTACGGTGGAACTAAATACTGTTTACATCAATTTAAAACTTGTTAAGTACTATTTTAAATACAGCTTGTTATTATATGACTCAGTATAAGTATATCAATTATATACATTTAAATATAATTTGTTAGCAACTTTTAGATCTATATAAACAAGGATTACAAGCAGAATGATTCACTAGTTTTCTAAGCATATTTTTCTCGTACTTGAACATTTTCATTGTCTTTGTTGACAGTAATTTTTGTGAATCAATTTTAATAGCGTACTTAAAATTTCAATGTCTTTTTATTGCGTTTGTTTATTTTTAACGTAAGTTTATTTTTAGATTACTATAGAAGTGATAAATATAATATAGGCATTGTATAGCCATTGACACTTAAAACCATAGTAAACCCTTGTCATTAAATTTTACTATTCCTTTACTTTTCGTTGAATTTTATCAGTATTTATAATGCTGATTCAAAAGTTTGGGATCTCCAATAAGTATAGAGCAAATATCTAAGTAACATAATGATTAGTATATGGCGTAGAATCTTTAGCAGTTTAATTCCTCTGAACGATTTTTCTCTGATTTTCGATTACAGGTATTATAACAATTTATGGATATCTTATGACTTAATTGTTTTCTTGGCTATTGAAAGAGCATTTGTAACACCAAATCATATCGAAGTCATACTTTGGGCTTATTACAAAGGAAATGATTTTTCCTTTACCCAGATTAATTTCAATTGATTTTTATGGAACATTGGCCAATCACTTCTTTAAACTTATAATAATGCACATTAGCATTTAGATATAATTTCGATTTGCAATACACTAGTAGACTTAGTGAACTTTAGTGCCATATATCTGAGTAAGTATTAACGTCATGTGACAGTCATTTATTTCTCACCGTGCTAAACGAATTTGTGAATAGAGATGGGTGTCATCCTGTTCTTTGTAACTATAGTTCGAGGTGAATTCAAAATGCTAACAAAATAGTCCCGTGTACCAAAGTATTAGTACATAAATAGAATATAACTAGATCCCTGTCTGCTGATTGTAACTCTAAGTATATAGGTCTGATACTAACACTCGGTATATACCATGGAGTAATTAATGTATGTACTAAAGCAGTATTGTTTGTTTTCTTATATTTAAATTATCGAAAACTACAAAGTCATTTATGCAGTCTTAATATTAGTAGTAGTATATTAGTATAGATGTTATCTAAAATATGTACATAAATAAATATTACAATCGTTTTGAGTGAAATTAAATGTAAGAATTTATCTATTATACTAGCAGAAACATTAAGAAAATTTATTTTTAGTAAAGCTCTACATATTTTCTAGAATGTTGGTAATGAAGGTACTTATTATAATTATGTATGTGCGTTTAAAATATAATATTGTAGGACACTATTACACCAATTGGACTAGTCCCTTGCTAAGTACATTTAAAACATGTGTAGTAAGGGTAGGTACTAGTCAACGTATATATGTATGTGTGTATATATACGATTTGAAGTATGTGCAACACTGTAATGTAACAAATGGATATATTGAAAACTACACCTGGATGTAAACCTGATAATCACGCAGAGACTAAAGTGGTTAATTCTATACGATGACCTTGTCGTGTCGGGCACGCTAAGGTATAAGGGAAGTGAAGGATTCCTTCTTATTCGATAAAGGACAATAATTATATAGATACTTAGACGATTATCCCATATTATTATTGTTTATCCCACGCTTGGTTGACTGTGGATAGAACATTTTCCTTATGTCGTATGAAACGAATATGCAATAGTCAACGTGGTGGTTACATACATATACTCGTATATATTTCATCACTTTAACCTGGATATCAATATTTTAATTGAACTAAATTAATAATTATTTAAAAATATAAAAACTTAGACTTTCCATGCATATAATAGTGACCAAGAAAGCAACGATCGTAAATTTTATTTGGTTTCAGTAATTAACATTTTTGAGATATTACAATGAAGTTATGTTTATAGCCTGCGATTAGTTCCTCGTAACAATTGGCGACGCGGTTCCAAGGTACTTTCGACTAACTAATGCAAAATGAACAATGTACATGAAATCTGCAATCTAAAATAGTATGACTCAAGTAAATGCAGTATTTAGAAAATTTTGCTTTTTCTTGCCATGGGATTCTTGCCATACTCGGCTGTATTTCCCAATAGGATTGGCATTGACTATTGATTGACATATTAAACAATCCTGACCAATCTAAAACAAATTTCTATTTAGAAATTTATGGTTTTAATTTTCTTATCGCCACTTTGAACGATACCATCGCAAATGTAATATATGAATGTTGTGGTATAAAAGAAGATGTAGAGACGAGAATAGAGAAAGAAATGTAAAGGGAGTTTTGACACTTGTACCTAATGGATAAGAAATAAAGGTGGAAGATATCTAAAGACCATGATTAGATGGTTGGGTTGGACGGGCTTGGCCACTTAGACGAATAAATTTGGAGTCGTATATTTAAATAATACTGCACACGACAAATTCCTGCTGAACTTGTCATATAACTTATATCATAAAATGTACACTGGGCTACGAAGTTTACATATTAAATATTTTAACATACTAGTAAAAGAATAAAGATGATGAAAATATTTCTTAGCCGAACAAAAAATTTAAATTATTTACCTGTTTCAGGAACGCCTCTGATACACCAAACATTTTAATTAATATTAATTTTTACTTTTTGCGTAACGAAAAAATCAACACTGCCTATCACAAGAAATGCACAGGAAAATTCACTTTACGTATTTGTAATAAAACTTAAAACGGCTTAATCCTTTGAGCGCTACATACGACCGGCCAGCAACGCCGTGAAACGCTGAGCCGAAATCGACGATTCTCAAGCTTTATACATGCTCACTGACACAATGGCGGTTGTAGTTAACCAGAAGATTTACTTACTACGGTGATTGAGTTATAGGCACGTGGCGGTATAGTTCAGCTGAGTAAACACGTTAAGGTAATTTCGGCGGGATAATTTATAGTAATTTTATGTTAGAAGTAACAAAAAATTGAAGCGTGCTAAAGATTGCATCTACTATTAAGTGAGAGAAAATGTCCTGAGGAAATATGATTTTAGTCGGCACAGGTCAGCCAGTGTTACCAATAACTTAAATTACCACACACGATGTTGGGTGCTGACTAATTTAGTAAGTAGAGGGTCACGAGTGTCCAACTTGAAACAGTGATGGCTGAGACTCTGGCTACTCCTTCAGAGGTTCCAGTTGTGATTAAACGTATGTTTAATTCAGTTTCTTTAACAAAAATGTTTTAATCGATCGTCATAATATTACTTGAGTTATCCTTCTGCTATTAGTATTAGTGATAAGAATAAAGAAACAAATAAGTACCACCAAATTTCAAAATATTTACACAATGGTTGCATTCAATATCAAGTGTGTTATATCAATATAAATAGAAACTACACTACTTGTTAAATGCAATGTCTCCAAAAATTACGCATGACATGAATTTGTACATATACAAGCTTGCCTCTACTTCGTCATATCTTAAAAAATCTCCCACAAAAATAATTTAAGCATTATTTTTATAAAAAAGTAATAACTCCATACATCAATGAGTACCTACTCTTTGAACCTCCCAAATTAAAAACTATAGCAACCACTCCATTGCAATTTCACTCTTGCAAGTGCATGTCAGTATAGTGCAAACACTTCTAATCATTATATGTCTATAACTACTGGAAAACTGCATACATACAATACTTTACCGACGGTGATGATATCGATATGGCATATCGGCGAATAGATTACATTGAACCCTTTCCCGTAGTCGGCTCCTACGACATACTCGAAAGAAAAGCTTCTATGTAAACTTATCTTTTTTAAAAACTCGGCGTTAATAAGTCATCCTTTTTCAATGTATCGTCTATCTGACGGTCAGTATGTCCTTACCTTTTCTTCTTCCTTACCCACAGATTATAGCATTTATCATTATGTCCTGTACTGCAGAATCTTTATGGTTCATAGCAAAAAGCAACAGTCCCGTGCTAGTATAGTCTGCGATATAAAAAGAATGCTAACTAGCTACCATTATCCCCGACATGTCGCAGAAGACGACTAAGGGACTAGGGGTAAATAGAATCTATTGGCCGATGAGCTAGCATCTTGTCACCAACCTGACATCGTAATACCAATATTCATGCTGATAAGTGACCTAGGACATATTATATCTCAGTGGTTCTGTCCACCAAGAAAGTAAAAAAAAAATTACCTATCATATCAACGCTCTGACTATATATCCGACACGTAATTCTATTAAGAAGTTTTTTGAGACAGAATATAAAATAAATATATTCTATAGTTAATATTTACACTAAACTCATGTCAATAAGCTTATTAATTAGGACTTTTCGGACACACATATTGACCACATTTAATTATCCTTGTTACAAACAATGGTATTAACCATGATCGGGCAGATTTGACATTACGTTACTTTCATCCATGATCTAAGCTTAAGTTTGCCTCGGTGCCATGTTTTATTATGTAAAGACTGTAAAATGTTTTCAATTATATTTAAAGAAGACAAGGTGTATACTTGAAAGTTACCTAAGCCGTTACTAACTCACCTTACCTTACCAATAACTTTTTGAAAATCTTTCCTTAATTTTTTTTACGATAGCGTAAAGAACATACCTATACATACCCTTACGTATTTATAACAGAAGAACTTTTTATATATACCAGCCAAATTTTGCCCGGTAACTAGCTAAAATTGAGGGAAACGTAAATGTAACAACTATTTTATAGTATATTCTGTGAACGACGAAGGTTTCTTCACCTGTCACCTGATTAGAATCTTGGGATCCTTGAATTATATTTCAATTCAATAGGACTATACAATAATATTTAAGTACATTGTTTCAAAGTTTTGCTAATGTTAATATCGAGTGGAGCATAACATTCTAGACAGGAATAATACTATAATTACTTAGGTATATTCCTGTATTGTTACTATGAGTTTAAATATGCCATTGTAGAGATCAAGAGATGGAGAAAATAAAAGGTTGTGAACAACTTTTCGACATATTCAATCCGTGTATTGTATTAAATTCAACACTTTATTCTAATTCAAACACAGCTTTTATCCTGCTTAAAAAAAAATAGCAGCTCACATGAGGAAGCGTAAAAGCATTTTTTCAACCTTCAGTTGAATACTTAGGAAGTCATTAATTTATTTATCATAATATTATGAATAAATAACACGTTTTTGCGTAGAAGCATGTGACTTGTGGCGTTTGGTTTTAATTTCACACTCGAACTGTGAAAAACAGTCATACGTTTAACACTTACACTCCGCATCACGAGATAACCCGTGATGTTAACTGTTTGTACCGCAATGTGCGTATTCCGAAAATCGCAGATCACGGGTAAAGGCATTGTACTATGGTTACCCGTAACTTAACTATTGCCTACTCTTGAACCAACACATACATAAATACTGAAAAAAAAAATGTATTAAAATTTAAAAAAATAAGATCTATTTTTTTATTTTTTTTTAAATTTTAAAAAGTCATTATTTTCTTACTAATTTACTATCATTAATTAGTAATTCCTGTTTAGAAATAAAATAAATTCCATAATCATAACACATGGTGCGATGGTTGAAATGAGGGTTACGTTATGAAGGAATCTATAAAGCCAAAGTGGAAGGTAGAGTTGGACGGGATAGACCTCGTAGAACTTATACAGGTTAAATTGGAGACATTATTTTCAAGGCAGGTGTGTAGTATGGAGTGTGATGAGCAGAAGAGCGTGTATGAGAAGGTTAATGGGTGTGAGTAAAGCAAAGGAGATTTGTCAAGTTCGTTCCAGGTGGCGATCACTAGTCCCTGCCTATTCCTTGTATGTATGTAATCAAAAAACAACAACGTGACAAATGCAGTGTGGACGCGCTGTCTATTCCGATGAACAAGCTGGATCCCAAAGGAATGTATTATTATGTAGATTCCCTTGGGCACCGTGTATGTTATCACCCACCGTAGAAATTATATTATTTACAGACTACGATTACCATTGGTCCATGCTTAGACTGAGGAAAAATTAAAATAAGGTACCATTTCAGCCTCCTATAAAGCAGTTTAATATTATTATTAAGTGTAGTATTTTTGTGTAACATATTAGGTTGATAAAATCATGCTGAATTATAAAAAAATAAGATTATTAATAAATACTCATATATATATATATATATATATATATATATATATATATATATTAAAGATAAATACTCATTTTGATATAACAAATTTAAATAAAATATTATGGTTCCCGCTTCCCGCCGGAAGAAAAAAATCATTAGCGATTGCCTTAAAAAGTTTGACCACAAACTTCAGCTCTCTACTATAAACATATGTAGATACTTCGTATAAGTTCCTCTCATTATTTATGCAAATCCTTTAAAGTTTAATATAATGTGACCTGCATTATACATCTAGAAACATTGACAATTGTCTTTAGATGCTTGGCAATAATTCAGGAAGTATTACGACAAAATAACTTCCGCAACGGTTAATTGATTACACCTAATGAGGTACTTTTTTAACCAATCGCCATTTTAATGGACTAACGGAAAATCCGATAAGGAAAATTATATTTTGTATGAGATGCAGGTTAGTATACAGAAATATTACACTAGTTTTAAATTATCTATCGGAATGCTTGATAAAGATATTTTTTTCTAAATAATAAATTAATTATCAATTAAACTATTTTATTCAGCAAAAATTACTCCTTATGATAAAGCCTCTAGATTGATATGATAGATATACCGGACTCCTGGTTCAACAATATAATTATTTATAAATATATGAATTGATATTTTATTTCTTAATTAAATTAAAGTCCTCTTTTAAATTTGAAATAGTTAATGTACTTCCCGTCCATTTGGCATAGCCGTGGGACGCAATGTATAGTAAATGAATGAGTTCGTATGAAAATATCTAATTGCACTGAGTGACACTGTCTAATCTAATCCTTTGAACAATTTTACGGGACGTACAGACACTAGTCGGGTACTTAAATAGACTGCTAAGTAGCTACCTTTCTTCTATGCCAGCCGAAGGGGCGTTCAAGAGACTAGGGGTCAACTGAATCTATTGTGTACTCATGTTAATGATACAAAGCTTTATTAATTCTAAACGTTTCTGTGGAGATATTGTATCTTTGAATCTCTATCCACACTGAAAGAGAATAAAGGACGTAAATCTATGTAGGTATTTACAGAAACAGTGTACATAATGTGAAAGTTTTCCTGTTTATCAAAGTTAGCTAAAGTTAACATAGTCACTAACCTGTGCAAAATAAATAATATTACATAAGATTTGCTTACTATTAACTCCTTCACATCACTCACCGTGCTGATTACAATAAACGTGGCTGTGGTAGTCGACAGATGACAATCTGTGAGTAATAGACAATATTTCTATGTAATAAAGATTAACAGTGACAATTAGTAAACAATAATTACGCAATTATCTGCTCTGGACGAGTGAAAGGTGACAATTTTTTAAACAATCTTACAGTGATGTACGTAAAATTCCTATATTAAGAATACAATTTCGTAACGTTGAGGATAAAGATAAGAAATTGCGGAATATTCCTGGCCTAACACCAATTAAAGGAACACTGTTAGTCCATCGCCCAACAGATACCTTTTATTTATTTTTTATTATTTAGGAATAATTTTCCAGGTTAAATTTAAATAAACCCTAATCACGAAATTATCAAAACTACTTATCACAGATACAAGAGTGTTTATTTAAACTTACTTTACTTTACGTGTTTACTTATTTTAATGAAACAAAAAACCGGGAATATGAAAATCAACTTAAAAATGGTAAAAATAGTAGACATTTGTTGAGAGCTATAAAAACCTTAGCATTATCTAATAGTAAAACAGAATATGGTCTTCAGCTTTTAAACGGTCAAGAAAATACCAATTTGAATGATATCAATCACCATTTTCTTTAATTTAGGTAGAAACTTAGCGCACATAATGCGCGAAGACTCACTTTTTTCTGATAATTGCAACTACTTGCATAAAATTCATCCAAACCCTTTAAAAACCAATTGAGTGGTTTGGTTTCAAAGTTGGTCAAATCCATTTTTAAGTTTTTGTGGGAAATAACAGTTTTTTAAATTTCGTTCTTCGCGTCAATATTTGTTACAAGAAATAATTTAAAATAGTCTAAATGAGAAATATGATTCGATTTAAATTTACTGTCAGCATTGTCCAGAACAAAAAATAGTTAAAATCTTTAATTATAATTTGGATTTGACCATTTTTGTTATCGATCGATAGACTTGACTAAATTTGATACTTACCCTTCAGGATTTAACCATTTTTGATTTTTAATACCCTGGATTTGACCAGCTTTGCTACGTAATATTTTTTTGGCCAGTGGACAAAAAAATATTACGTAACCTTTAACCACAACCGCAGAACCCTCAGTTAAGTAGTAAAGTTTGTAATAAAGAAACAACTTTTAGTATGATAAGTACAATCTTAGACATAAAATAAAATATAATCATTTATAGTTCTACAAAAAATTATAATAAGTTTTTATGGATTTCTTGATGGATTCTTTTTTTTCGGAGAATAGGTGTCCTTTGTGATTACCACCTCGATTTTCTTGTGCAGAAGATCCACCACTGTTGAAATGACGTGTAACAACCTAGTTCCTGTCTTTGCTCGATGGCGTTTAATCGTAGACACAGACGTATGTTTGATTATGAAGTTATCTTGGTCAAGTTTAGAGGTTGTCTTGTAAAAGGCTGAATGGAACTTTATTATGTCTTGATCACGAAGCGTTGTACATTTGTAGGATTTGGAATAATCCTTACAGGTGATTCTTACATTCGGAAGAGCTTTTGGAGAATATCTGTAACAGCGAAACAATAAAAAAAAATTAAATAAATAAATAAAATCAATATAGGTAACTATTCCATATAAAACATAAAAATATAAATGTTTTTTTAATGTATTCTATTTATTTTAATACTAACAATAAACTTCTTCTAGTTTTATATACTTACTAGATTTCATATTAAAACAAAAAAGGTTGAGATCCCCTGGCCGTCTGGACCAAAGTACTTGTTGCGGGTATGTGAACAAAACTTTACTTACCGAGATCTCTTGTTCAAATTTCTTCTCCACTTATCTGGTTGTGGAACACGTTTCCTTCATAATTGAGGAGGAGTTTCAACAATTTTTTCTGGACTTTTATTCATTTTAAACCATTTTATGAATTAATTAATGCGGAACGACACTGATACCTTCAATCCGAAGTAATTAAAGAAAAACAGCATGGCTGACAAAGTCATACAAAATGCTCGAACCTGATTGGCTGTTTCGGATTTGGCTGATGTTGATTCTAAGAGTTTTTAAATTTGACTAGAGATCCCGCCACATAAATTGGCAGTAGCCAAACTTGGAACTAAATTTGACGTTTCTGCCATTGCGTGTTATTTTGTATGAAAGGTAAATTTAGTATTACCAGCGTTGTGTTTTTTGCCCACTCTTTGTAATTTTTATGTTTGTTAAGGGTGATTATAATAAATTGATTTCCGGAGTTTCTTGTTAGTTCTTCTCCAAGCTAGGGTCTCCGCTGATCTAACCTCGGTAAAAAATATGTAAAGACAATGCTCAGTGCCATGTTTGAAATAGTTTTTTTAATTTATACTTAGATCATAAGATAACTTTCAAAGAGAGCTTGTGATATTTATAATTTTGAATATATCAGGGAATATATCAGGGATCATAATTATTGTTAAGGAAAAACTGACACACTGCTCACTTTCTTTATTGTTGTTATACTTAGATCATAAGATAACATTCAAAGAGAGCTTGTGATAGGGCCTATTTTAAATAAACATATTTTTACTTTGATATATTAATTTGTTTTATTTGAGTTTATAGCTCTGCAACCAAAGACCGTTACAAATGAAACCTATAATGTATCGAGCCGTATGGCACAGTGAGTGCTAGTTTTGGCGTGTTTACTGGTAACACTGAATTACGCGACTGTGGCGACGCCCCCAACTGCCAATTTATATGGCGGGATCTCTAGTTTTGATCCCAATGACAAATTTCAAGGTGAATTTTCATACGGACAGTGAATATTTGACAAATTTTGATTTTAATGAAATTGTGCATTTGATTAAGAAGAAGTTAGCCTCATATTCAGTTAGAAAACTTCAAAATATGGATTTGGCCAACTTTGAAACCAAACTAGAGTACCCGCCACATAAGGTGGCAGTTGGAGGCGTCGCCACAGTCGCGTAATCCAGTGTTGCCAGTAAACACGCCAAAACTAGCACTCACTGTGCCATACGGCTCGATACATTATAGGTTTCATTTGTAACGGTCTAAAAATATTTTGACTTTTGACTTTGATATATTAATTTGTTTTATTTGAGTTTATAGCTCTGCAACCAAAGACCGTTACAATGAAACCTATAATGTATCGAGCCGTATGGCACAGTGATTGCTAGTTTTGGCGTGTTTACTGGCAACAGTGAATTATGCAACTGCGGCGACGCCTCCATCTGCCATAATATATTCAAAATTATAAATATCACAAGCTCTCTTTGAAAGTTATCTTATGATCTAAGTATAAATTAAAAAAACTATTTCAAACATGGCACTGAGCATTGTCTTTACATATTTTTTACCGAGGTTAGATCAGCGGAGACCCTAGCTTGGAGAAGAACTAACAAGAAACTCCGGAAATCAATTTATTATAATCACCCTTAACAAACATAAAAATTACAAAGAGTGGGCAAAAAACACAACGCTGGTAATACTAAATTTACCTTTCATACAAAATAACACGCAATTGCGGAAACGTCAAATTTAGTTCCAAGTTTGGCTACTGCCAGCTTATGTGGCCGGATCTCTACTCAATTGTGAATCTTTGGTTATCATAGTCCTAGGACATATAATTTTGTTGATAAACTATTTTACTCTATACAGTCTATGTAGGTATGATTGTAAAAAGAAGTGTAGTAAATGGATACAAACTGTAAATTATTATGTCACTGAACATGTCTTGAACGTTAATTAGTGTTAAGAAACTGTATTAAATGTTAGCTTATTAAGACTAAATTATCATTGATGATTTTATTAAATGATTTAAATAAATGTTAGCTTATTTAGACAATATCATCATTGAGCATATATAAGGGTTCAGCATACTTACCCTAAGATACAGGGATCTGCCCTTTTTTAGGGAGTATGTTAAATGTTCCAAATATTGTTTAATATCTTTTATATCTTAATATCTTTAATAATATCTTTCTTGTACTGAATATTATTTAATTATTAATTTAATAATTTCCTTTTTACTGTTAACTCTGTAATTGAGTGAAATGTAAATGTATATTTTCAGGCTTTTGTGATATGTATTGCATAATTATAATATCATACAGTAATCCGTAATGTATTTTCTTTAGACTTACAGCTTAGTCCTAAAATACAAATAAAAAAATGGATCTTCGTTATCATCCATCAGTCAGTTTTGTCTGCTCTTGTTTTCGTCCGTTCAGTCAGTCAGCCAGTCAGTCGATATTTGTTTTCGTAACAGAGCGTATCGCGTGGGTGGTAAAATATTATTGATTTTTATTCGATAAATGTTTTAAAAAGTTTTATTGATATTAAAAATGAGTGGTGAAAAGCAACCACTACTCACGGGGCCTATAGTGGCTTCTAGTTCGGACATCCCAGAATGTATTACCCAAGCGACAGTCGAACTTTCGCCAGATGTGATATCAACATCGCCGAAGCGGGAGAAAATTAAGAGTGAATATAACCCAGCTTCCGAACGTGTCTTAGAACATCCAACTTCCAATTTTGATACTTTGATACATTTGCTGAAAGGTAATATTGGTACTGGAATATTGGCAATGCCAGATGCTTTCAAAAATGCTGGACTTATGTTTGGTGAGTTCTTCACATTATATCCTGTTCTTTGTAGATGTAAACACCTGAATATGATATACAACATGCAGATACTAAATACTAAATTTGTGTGTAATATATTGAGACAAAATTATCATTATAACAGACCAATAATTTCATTTATTCAAACTTTTTTGCTTATATTTTGCAATCATAGAGTTATATTGTATGTATGAATGCAGTACTAATTATTTGCTGCTACCTGTTCACTACCAAAAGATTCAACCCCAAACCTATAGATTCTGTGCAAGGGATTCTGCTCGACAACTTGTGATTGATAACTGTTGATGAATGTCATATCTAGGACCTCATAACTAGGGTTGCCACCTTTTTTTAGGGCAAATAAAGTATTATTTTATTTAGGTAGCACAAAAATAAAGTACACAGAAAAAATATAGAGTATTATATTCTTTAATAATGATGTAAAAAATCTTAAGCCTACTGCTTATTTATTATTGCTTTTAGCTACAATCATCTTCATCATCCATTACTTACTTGGTTACTTAGTTTAGTTAGGTATAATAGTATAATATTTGTAAAGTATAACACAAACTATGAGGAAACACTCGAAACTAAATCAAAACCAAACTTAGCCAAACAAACAAATAAACAAACGTGAATGAATGAATGATACAATACAAATCATAGATAAAAAGAAGTTTGTTTGACAGTTGACACTTACATATTGCGCGCGAAAAATGATTTGATGTAATGTAATGGTTGCGTTCAGAAATGATCGTTAAAATAATCGATATCGTAAAAAGAGTATTTTTGCGTACTTTATTCATGTTGTAGATTATAAAGTACAGTTGTGTCAAAAAGAGTACAATACTCTATTTTAGAGTACGGGTGGCAAGCCTACTCATAACATATATATGCTTTTTTTTATATTATATTATAAAGCCTAATAATGCTTAGGAAACTTATTAAATATTTATCTATCTCTAAGGTTCGGTCAAGCCCCAAAGGGATAACTTAAAAGATTAAAGAGAGGGAAAGGAGATGAATGTTTATGTAGTTCAGTTTTTGTATACTTTATAAGGAGTTTTTGTATCTTCCCAAGCATAATCTAAAGACTGCTATTAATACAGATGTATAAGTGGGTCTGCTTAACTCCAGTACTGAACTAACATGACATTATATCTAATATTATTTATTTTTCTGTTCTAGGTGTATTCGGCACACTTGCTATGGGTGCTATTTGTACACATTGCATGCATATGCTAGTGCAATGTTCTCATGAATTATGTGTACGCACTCAAAAGCCGGCGCTAAGCTTTTCTGAAGTAGTGGAGGAGTCATTCTCAACTGGGCCTGTGTCACTGAGACCATATGCTAAGAAAATGAAGTAAGTTAATAGATGTATTATTTGAGTTTTTGTACTTTAGTGTTATGTGTGTATTTGTACTTTTCCAATCACTGTTTTGCTAATAACTACAATTAAATAATGTATAGGAATGTCAAGGATGAAATATCAATAAATAAATAGAATCCAATAAAGACAACAGAATGCATTTAACTAAATATATCAAAAAGTGTGTTCATATAATGAATCCAGGTTTTGTGTATTTTAAAATATTTTATATTAGAATATTGAATTCATTATTATTTATTCACCCATTTCACATTATTTATTATACTTTTTAATGTGTATTCAGAACTCCTTCTCCTTCTTTACTCAAATTAGGCAGCAAAACCAAAATTGAACTCCACAGCTATTTATCATAGCTTGGACAATTAAAAATTTCTTGAAATTATGGAAATATATTTGCTATCAATAGTAATATGTGATTTGGTTAAAGACCTACTTAGACACAATTTGCTTCTATGGAAATTTTACCTAGTGATAAGGAGAGACTAATAATCAATAATGAATGTCTTTGTTTATTTGTTTTGCTTTCGTGTTTATTAAATATTACATTGGTAGTTTGTAAGTTCTAGATTAACAATATCTAGTTTAGTACTTATGTATACTGTTAAATAATATTATTACTATTTACATTACATTTATTACATAATATAATTTGTCTGTAATATTACTGTGAATTTTACTACATTTTTTTCTATGGTTTTGAATAGTGTATAATGAAAATACACAAGTGTACAAATAAAAAATATATGTAAAATAGTTAATACAGATACCTTTCATTTAAAAGGAATCTCTTCGGTCTGTCCGTTATCATTTAACATATTTATATGATATACATATTTTAAGTGGGAAACAAAAAATAATGATTACATAGATCTTTGAATTAAGTTTTAGTTCTCACCCAACTGTCCCAAATCCATCATGAAATGGGTTCATATTGTTACCTCTTACTTGTCATTTTGTAACTCATTTTCTATCATTGAGATCTTTACTATTGCACATAATGGTTACACAAGAAAGCAAACTAAGGACTACCAGATTTGGATGAATTCTGTTTTTACTGTACTAAAAGTAAATTAAGGCTAACTATTTCTCGGTAGTGATTGAGTTTTAAAAAATTATGCTTAAATAAATTACTTGAAACTATTACTAGTTATATATTAACTTTGCTAATTACTAATTTTTTCAATAAGTAGATAAAGTTTATATTACAACAATATATACAATTTGCTTACACACAAAGTGGGTACAGATCAGTGGTTGAGTAAAAATAAGAAAGTTTTGAACTAGAACTTTAGCGTTCAGTCCTTGAATTCATGAATTAATAAATAAATAAAATAGAAAATAGTTATTCCCAGCTTCTATGGTTTTAATTATAGTTAAGTCAAACATTATCAGAAACTGAAATGAAAGCGATTACTCAACCTCTGACATCCCCACTACTAGGTAGCGTGTACCCAATTAAAAAAGGCAAATCGAAAAATTATACCTTTTTTTCGTATCTTGTAGTTGTAGTATTATATAACATAACTAACGCAGTATTTTGTTTCACATTGTTGCAGGAGTGTTGTTAATATATTTTTGGTGATAACACAATTGGGGTTCTGTTGTGTGTATTTTCTGTTTGTGGCCACTAACCTACAGGATGTGTTTCATCATTTGGTCAATATAAACGTTCACGCGTATTTGGCAATCCTCCTAATACCCATGATAGCGTTGTGTATGTTGAAGAACCTGAAGTATTTGACTCCGGTGTCTCTGATCGCAGCTATAATGACCGCATGGGGGCTGATGGTGACTTTCTACTATATTCTGCAGGATCTCAATCATACTAGTAATGTGAAAGACTTTGCTGGTTGGCATTACCTGCCTCTGTACTTTGGCACGGCGATATATGCGTTCGAAGGTATTGGTGTGGTTAGTATGATATATATTTATTTATAACTATATTTGTATACATGTAAAGCATGAATTAATTGTTAGTATTAAACAACTCTGTGACACTGCCTTACAGAACAAATGTAACAAATGTAATATTTATTTTACCCAACTGTTGACCCGTGACGAAAGCCATTGCAGCATAGTCGAAACGTCGGGCAACAAAGGTAATACTTTGTTTATAAAATATACGCGATAAGTCTCGTTTTCTTGTTAAATGAATAAAAATCGCCAGTCTCTCAAAAAAATTGAATGTAACTAATATTCGGTTGCGTTTGGGCAATAGGCTTGCAATTCTATACAAATCTTAATAATCGTAATTCATTCTAAATCAAAATCCGAGAAGGGTCTAGGTTTTATGTTCCAATATTCTGCATACCTCTTCGCTTATTAACCCGGTGTATATCATGCGATTTTAATGCAGAGTGGTTTCAAAGCTTGTCAAGCTAGGTATCGATAGCCTGGTTAGAATATGCACTTGATTGGTTTTGATATTAAATTACACGCGGAAGATTCCGAGGTCACTCAACTGTTGGAAAAAAACGCAATAGCTTTTGTTTAAATGTGAACCTTATATAAGTTACGTCAGTGCATACCCAGATGATTGCATTTTAGTTATTTTGTTCCCAAAAACGAAAGTAGTTCGTTTTAGATAGCAAAATACAAACAGATTATAATATCTTGATTAAAAATGGTTAGAAACAGTGGAAAAGCATAAACTAACCCCTTATCTCTTACCAAATTGAATATGGCGTGTTCCAGAAATTCGCCAATAAGGTTTACATGGTCTATCGATAAGACTGTTAATAAGCCATGAGCAAGAATTTCTTAAACCTTTATGAAAACATTCCATTTATCCCCACAAACTGATATAATATGTCTAACATAAAAAACTCTTTAAGTGACCTCAAATTTACATGTCAGATAACCTCTTGTAAACCCAGTTAGGTTGAACATATTTCTATCCAAATATTGAATTAATTACGTTTGAATTGATCATAAGCAATGGGGTTAAAATTCTAGTAGATAATAAATAAAGACCGGCTTATGTTTGTAAACATAACTCACACTGATTTTGCATTATCTCACCGCGAGAGTGCTGTTTATTGTTACTCAATGTAGATAGGTACTTAAATTATGATAAAGCATTTAAACTATTGACTTCTTTAAGAGTATGCGATAGTTGATAGAACTAAAACTAGTTCAATATTAATAGTTTACGATCCATCTTCTCGATTTTCAATACTAAACAAGCGATAAAAGCCACAAAAGCATTAGAATATTGGGTCAGGCCATCTATAATTAGTCAAATAAATATCACATTAGGAATTATGCTTTTCGGGACCCTTGCAGGATAATTAGGTTCATGTGTCACTAATATTCCATATGATATCAGAACCACTATATTAATGCTAAAAAGTGACTTAAGAGATATTATATCTCGGTGGACACTTCGTCTATCTTCGCAATTTCAGTGTAAATAATTTTGACTTCTTTTTTCAAATTCTGTGACTATTCTGTAACTGTACTAAAGTTGTAATATTTTGTAAAGGATAAAGTAAGACTTGTTCATATCCACTCAGTAGCAAAGCCATCTATATTTTACGAGAGTATCCTAATCCTATTAACACATAATATATTTATTTATTAAACTGTTTATTTATTATACTATAACGTAAGGAACCCAAAAATGACGTCATTATCTTATTTTCAGGTCCTCCCCCTTGAAAACAACATGGCTACCCCCGAAGACTTTGGCGGTTGCACCGGAGTTCTCAACACGGGTATGGTTATAGTGGCCGTGTTGTATACCGCTATTGGATTCTTCGGTTACTTGAAATACGGCGACGATGTTAAAGGGAGCATCACACTGAATCTGCCTAATGACATGTGAGTTATGTTTTAGTACTTGTTATAGTTATTGTTGGACCTTTTGGCTATTTATTTATCTTGATGTAGCGTAGGACGCTCGCTGCCACGTGAAATGATGGCCCGAAGAAGGTCGCTGGTAGTGGCTGGATGAGGGCATGAGTAATCGTGTTTTGTGGCGTACTCGTAGGGATGCCTATGTCCAGTAGTGGATAATCATGGATGATTAATTAATCTTGATATAGTTAAAAAACAATATTCCGACAGGCATTTATTTATTGCATCGCCTGGAAATGAAATTATAGCCCTTGGTTCCCAAGCACTAAGCTAAATATTATATCATACCTATGAACCAAGCGGCTTTATACGTTTATTCGTAATCCCACCAACATCGAACCTCTCAACAGTTTGGCGATTAGATAAGTCGAAAATGTGTCTGGTTATATCAGAATTAGGACTGTAACCTGAATTTTTATTACTGAAATACATCAAAGTACGAGTAAAATATGATGAAGTGTTATTCCTTTTATACCGAATATGTAGTCTTTATTTTTTAATATTATTAACCTAACAAAATTGACATAGTCGTGTGTAACTATGACACAATTAGTTGAAACCGAAAATAAAATTCCGCTCGTTAGTGTTGGGTTTTGTTTTAATACAAACAACATTATCATACACGCGTAGACGAGAAGGCATGGCTTGTACCGCTAATAATCGGAAATGCAGACCATACTGCTATCTGGTCACAAGGTCGAGATCAGATCATATTTTCGTATTGTTAAATAATTATGTAAATATGACTTGTAAGCACTGTAAAATGTATATAAAATAACTAATCAATGATCTTCACTGACCGAATGCTTGTGCTTCCAATAAATTTATTGAGTGTAGTTAGATGTTATTTTATACGTTATGTAACTAAGTCTCTCTTACCTTGACTCTTATTGTTACTATCAAAATTAACCAGAACTGATTATATGTATTCCCTATACTTACAGTGCACTAACAAACTTTATACGCATTAATGTCATAAACATACATACTTCAATCACTTTCGCATCATGAAACCCGTGCATACATATAATGTGGTGATAGACATTGCTAATGACACCGTTTGTCATGTATGAGACGTCCTGAGACGTAATATGACGGACATATGTCTATTTTAAATACCGAAGTTTGTATTCAAATGATTTAAAAATGCAATAAAACAAGATCAGGAGTACATTCTAGCATATTATACATATTCACTACTGTTAAAACTTTTTCCATATAGTAAGAGTTTGGGTGTCTACTATAAAATGAACAATGTGATGGTTATGGCCACTCGAAATCCACTCCTTTCAATATGGTTATTAGATTTAGACACTTATCTACATATAATTATAATAAGTATCCAAGACCGATTTCTATATTAATAATTTGTGGCAGGCGTACGGTAGACTCACTCGAATCATCACTCGAAAATCATAACAAAAAATATTGATTTCGAGTCTACAACATAATATATTACCAAAATTCCATTTTCCGTTAGAATTTAACGGACAGTCTATCCGTTAAATTCTAACGGTACTAGCATTTCTAAATTTCCTAGTGGCCTTTTGTGAAAATCGAGTGAGATCAGGTTTTAAAACATACAAATATTCACGCCTCTACGTCCCAAACGCAGAAGGCAGAAACTATTCATCGCCAGCTAGAACGATCCTGACAAATCTCCCTTGTTTCACATACATATTAACCTTCTCATACTTTCGAGTATTAATACTTCTGGTGTTCATTTCAGGCTAGCACAAAGTGTCCGTGTAGTAATGGCGGCGGCGATCTTCCTCTCTTACGGGCTTCAGTTCTACGTGCCAATGAACATAGTTTGGCCGTTCATTAAGTCCAAATTAACATCTGAGTCGTGGATACAAAATGGAGAAACTATTACACGGATTTCCTTGATCTCAATCACGTGTAAGTGCTTTGAATGATATTTGTATGTCTTAGAATGTAAAGGTTTTGTAAATTTAATAGTGATCTATGTTAAGAGAAAAGCTATTAATGCAATATAAATGATACAATATATAAGAATTCGACGTAGCTCAGTAATTCGACGTAGCTCAGTTGTTTGGGGCTTGGATCTGTATCAGTGGGTACAGGGTTCAAATACCGTTTGAGCATGTACCAATGGAAATGAAGTTTAATGAATTTCTATGTACATTTTCGTAATAAAAACACATTTTACGAAATGCATCGAACTATACGGTGAGGGAAAACATCGTGAGGAAACCTACCTGTTCGTCGAACAGGTAATAGTTAGTGCTTGTAAATGGCGACATGGCTGACCATCTGTCACATTGAGTACTGACTATCTGGTTAACACGTGGGTTCGAGGTGTCCATAGAATTACTACTTTCGCAATTGCGGAGATGAAAACCTGAACCTCTGACTACCCCGCAAGGGTTAATAGTTGTGAATGCGTTTTTTTTAAATATATAAGAACTAATATATCAAGTCACATAGGTAAATGAGAACGATTTGCCAGCCTGAAGGGTTGATATATATTAAATTAGTTATAAAAAAATGTATTTATTAGAGATAGACTAGAAGATTTCGAGATAACGAAAAATTATGTTTAAATAATTTATACAATAACAAAAGTCTAGATGTTTCGTCCAAAACATATTACGTAAACTTTTATAAAATATGTTTGACATAATATTATACTTTGCTACAAAATTGTTTGTTTTATAAAACAATGACGACCCTGCTCTTTGACTTTGTGAACTAGTATCGAAAGAACTAGATCGCTTGTAGGTTACACTCATAGGTAGGCTAATTAAATGGTTGTTTATCTCATTGAGAGTCGTTCGTTAACCTTCTCTTTCGAACAATTGCATTGCGATATTGATAAATGGTTTGCATTCAATGTGACTTTTTTAATGTGTTATGAGATATGATTTTTTATATAAGCTCGATATTCGCTTGTTGTATTGAAAATTAGGCATCCCTGTGTCTCGTGTTTTTATTCCTAACTTATCAATAATCAAATATCAGAATTACTTATTTATAATTTTCAATATGGCGACAATGATTACTTAAATCTGTGATTTTTCCGATAATGATTATTATATTTGTCTTGTTTTGTATAGTTATAAACGTAAACATTCATGTCTTTTATTACCTTTCGGGGTGGACAGAACCTCGGAGACATAATATCTAATTCTCTGTTTAGCATGAAGATTGGGGTTACGATGTTATAAGGGAACATTGGTGACAGGTTGCTAGCCTATTTATTTACCCCTAGATAATAGAGATATTTACCCTAGTGTTCAATAGATTCTATTAACCCCTAGTCCCTTAGTCGCCTCCTACAACGTAGATCGGCAGTTACTTGGCATTATTTTACGTCCTTAGAACAGGATTATATACATGTATAGTTATATGTTGTTTTTCTTGTTACAGTCATAGCAGCAGTGCTCATACCAAATCTGAGTGGAATCATCTCATTGGTCGGTGCTTTCAGCAGTTCAGCTCTTGCTCTGATCTTTCCACCAATCATAGAGATTGTCACCTTCTGGCCTGACCAATTGGGGAAGCATGGGTGGGTGTTGTGGAAGGATGTCTTCATCATTATATTCGGTATAACTGGTTTCGTATTTGGAACTTACGCCAGCCTTGAGAATATTCTAAGTTAAAGGGCGAATTACGGTAAAGGAAATGTAACAGGAAATATATAGTGTAATTAAATTAGCCGGTATAAATTTTATGGAAGTGCTTTATGGCAACAAAATTAATAGTTCACATATAAAAATAACATAATACATTACATACGATTCACGACTTGTGAATGCAAGCTCCTTTTTTCTTGTGGCCGGGTTGTCAGTGGCTTGAATGCCCATTTATTTAATGATTGAGAAATATTCCAAAAACAAAACGTATTTGTTGCATATTTCTTCCTGTTTTATTGTGTAGTTTTGTGTAAGAACTCATAAAGAAAATAATAATAATAAAAACAATTGAGAAACTAAGCTCACTAAGCATTCAAGCAACTGACTACCCAGTGGCTTGAATGCCCATCTCCGAAATTTCGAAGGTTTGTTCGGTGTGAGCCTAAATTGAAATTTTGGTGATGACCACTCAAGCCTCTGACTCCCCCGCCACATTAAAAAAGGCGGGAAGCGTATGTTGTTGATTATGATATATTACAGAATATTAACAATAAATCTTAAAAAGTAATAATGTCTGCATACTATAATATAATCGCAACTAAATATTAAAGCTTTAGTCTCGAAATAATGAAATGTAAGTAATAAAAACATAGCAATTATAAAAAATTCTTAAAAGGATTTTTGCTAAGTTGTATTACATTGCTGCCTAATGTTTCAAGTACAAACAGATCTGATGGATAACCCAATAATGAATAAGTTATAGTTAAGTTACACTTTAACAAATAATTTATTGACATCAAATACTATTTTGTGTTTTATCTGCTTTTGATTTGCGAATTGGTAGCTTACTTACCCTAAATATGTATAATGTTAAGTTTAAAGTACTTAGTTGTAAGTAATTTGTACCCTTATAAAGGGTATGATGTGTACCAATGTTAAAGAAATACCATGATAATGTATCTGTTAAAGAATTAAACGTAAAATTATAATAATTTCTATGCGTGTTATAATATTTTGAAGCTATTGTATGATTGTTAGAATGCAAAAAAGGAATACCATAATGCTTTTCGTAAGCTTGTTTGATGTTTATATGTTAAGAATAATCGCAATTACGTATTGTATGCTAATATATATTCGAGACTATAGTTATGAAAACCTCTGAATGATTCTATTTAGCATTTGAGATTTACTTAACCAAAGATGAATTTGTATTTATAAAGAGACAATAATTTTTAGTAGAAGATTTTATTAGATGTGTTTATGTTTTTGTTTACCGTTTTTGTTATATTGTTGCTCTCTACAAACAACAATTTCAATATAATTGTTATATCCGTTTATATTTTTTTTAACTTTTATGATCACAATATTTTACAAAATTTTATAGAATAGTAGATTTATTTTTATTAAAGTCCCTAACTGTTAAAAATTACTAATTATTTCATATTTTTAATAGCTAATACAAGTAGTAAAATTAAAGTAAATTATTCAATGAAATATTTTGTAACTTCTATTATATGTAGAAATTTGATAAACAGTATTAGGTGATCTTTGTATGAATTTTATTTCATATTTCGCGAACATTGTGATACTTAGAACTTAGTTATTTACTACAGCTTCAGTTCTTTTGCTAGACAAAATATAAATACTTACGTTCAAAAGTTTTGACATAGGTATAAGTATATTTAAGCAAACTTATTAAGTCTTGCAGGTTTAAATATTGCATTTAATAATAATGTTTTTCTAACATTTATTAGATTATTATCTCAAAGAGTAACCTATGCACTAAATTTCGCATTTACTAAGACTTATTTATTAAATGATTGAGAAATATTCCAAAAAACAAAACACATTTGTTGCATATGTTTTCCTGTTTTATTGTGTAGTTTTGTATAAAAACTCATAAAGAAAAAAATATATAAAAAAAAACAATTGAGAAACTAAGCTGACGATTAAATTGACGCCTTTAACAAATAATTTTGAGATCTCATTAATATTGTTCCTCTATTTTTTGTTTACCTAAATCATATATGTTATTGACTTTATTTAATTTATAACAACTATTTTTGTTGAATAAATATTATGTTTACGTATACGGATTACTAAAGAATATAAAAGATAATAATGACTATTATTCCTATTTTTGTTTTTTAATATATTTATGTAGTTACTGTTATTTAAAAGCTAAATGTTTAGACAGGTATATAATATTGTGTTTAGAGACCATGTCACCGTGTTAAGGGCTTATAATATAGCTATGTAAAATATAAATGCTAAATGTGTATTGTTATTGTAAAATTTATAATATAAGCTATGTTTTTGCTTATGCTTGTTATATTATAAAATGATTTGCAAGTCTTATTTACTAAGAATATTATTTATTCGAAATACTGCTAAAACTGACTATGATACCAATATTTTGGAGATGATTATTAATTTACTTTTAAAAGTATAATGTTATTCTATGTACAAATATATTGTATGGTGCAATAATATTTTGTTTTTTTACCCAAACCGTGTATTGCATTCCCATCTACTATTATTTCATCTAGTTTAACAAATATCAACTCGAATAATGCTCTATCATCAAACAATCACATAATCCCATCGTGTATAGTCTGCAGAACTTCGAAAAGAGAACTCTATTAATAGGTGACCGAAGTTCTGTAACAACCCTGGTACTGATTTTGGTATAACTATTTAGTGCAGTTGAACTAAAAGATAAGGAAAAATCATAATATAAAAAAATCTAACTTTTTGTTTTATATACGTGTACACTTCCCCATTATTACGCTCAATTTGGGGATAACTAACTTTTCATAGTGTCCCGTATTGATTGGGTATTATGTACCGATACGTATAAGCTCACAGTCTCTTATAGAGTAATTCGATTTATTATAGGCTGTTGGAATAGTACTCAGTCACCTACTACCGGATTGGCAGAGCAAGATTAGCCCCGAAAATGATTTTGGGACAGCAATGATAATTCGATCTCATTTTGTAGCTTTAGAGGTTCATGTGTCATTTTTATGAATCGCATATTTTTTCTTAGATTGCTATATCGACATGATAACTGATCGATGATATCGAATAACCAAAGAACATGCAATGCCGAATAATGAATTATTGCCAGATAACTACATAGTAGTGATGTAAATTCAGCAATTTATCTGCTTGGTTTTTTTCACCTTGTGCTATTGAAATAATAGAAATAGGTATGTTTAGTTAGTTTTAAAGATGCCGTTATTTAAATTGCAAGTAATATAGATTGCGTTAAAATTATTGTGGATTTTCATAAAGAAACTGTAGGAGTGTAACTTATTCTAAGGTAAGGTAAATATTACTAAAATTTAAATAACATTAATAAATAGTTAAAATAAAAATAGTGCTTATCAATTTTATTATATGTTATCCAATTATTAACTTAATAGTATCTTATTATCAGTGTTAGATGACTTAACACTGCCAAACCCAACTATCGAATTACTCTGACAATTTGATAATAATAATCATTTTAAAATCACAGTTTTGAAGTTACTTATTACATTATCTTTAAGGTAATAAGACAACAATGAATTTATCCTTTGACCGTGTTCCTCCATCGAATTGACCGGCCGAATTGATCAGGGCAAAATCAGTAATATCTTGGTGCAGGTTAATTTTTCGATGATTTAATAATGGAAACGAAGATAATAATTATTAGGTGTTTAATATTGCTGAATCGGTATTTAATCTTTTTGCTTGGTATAACAAATTTCACTTCCCTCCAAGTAGTAATTTATTCTTTTCCCATCTCTATTTATTTATCTTATGACATGGCAACATTTCTGGAGGAAATGTCATAGCTGTCACAGTCCGACAACAATTAAAAATGTCGGAATCGTGTCAGGAAAGTAATAATTGCAATGGAAATCTTGAATATGGACCGGACGAATCCCCTACCAAACTTATCGTCAACTACATTCCCGAAGTTATGACACAGGATATGATGTTCTCCTTGTTTTCAACGATGGGCAAACTGGAGAGCTGCAAACTCATAGCGAATAGAGGGTACGGGTTCGTGGAGTACACCTGTCCTGAAGACGCGGCGAAAGCGAAAAAGGCGTTCAACGGGCTCCTGATGCAGAACAAAACGCTAAAAGTGTCACACGCACTTCTAAACCCCGAAGCCAAACCACCCGCTAAGCCGGAAGCTGATTGGAATCTATATGTGTGCAACCTTCCTAATGAGCTCACGCTGCAGGACTTACACGGTTTGTTCGCGCAGTTCGGCAAGATCGTTAACTCGCGCATCGCTGCCGGGATCGCTTTCGTCCTCTACGAACATCAATATGAAGCTGAACGCGCGATCCAGAGCGTTCATGGAACTACACCACCCGGTTTCCTGCATCCGCTCACCGTAAAGTACGCCCATAAAAGTAACCCGAACAAGTCTAAGGTCGCTGGAAACAGTGCTCACACGACTAAGGGTGCCCTAGGTAGGCCTTATTCCTGGATGACCCCCATGGGTTCTATTGGGGATCATGCTTCCCCTACAAAGTGGTCCATATACATATATAATATTGCGCCCGAAGTAGAAGAGTTGACCCTGTGGCAGCTGTTTGGGCCGTATGGTGCTATAATGTCTGTTAAAATAATTAAGGATCATCAAACGAACAAGAGTAAGGGCTTTGGCTTTGTGACTATGAGGAACTATGACCAGGCGGCGATGGCAATTCAACACCTCAACGGGTATGTGCTGGCCGGCCAGCCCATCTCGGTGAGCTTTAAGACTCAGAAGAGATAATGGCGAATTGCCCCTGCCCTTAAGAATATTAATAGCGTAACAATAGACAAGGATATCATAGACAAGGCATGCAAGCAGGAGATGAGATCCGCCACCCGTGTACACTCTGACTATGTTATGTGAGCTCTTGTTGAACATATTATTACTTTGAGCTACTGCATTGTTAAGTTTGGTTCTTATTATAAAAACTATTTATTAGTTTGCTCGTTAAATATTTCAATTTTACTAGAAATTTAAGATTTAATAAAACAATGATTGTTGTTTTGAGGTTCAGTTGTGAGCTTGGCATATTATGATTATGTGCTTTCATTGATTTTTAACTATTGTTTAAGTATTGTAATGGATAATATGAAAGTGCTTTTAAAGATCTTATTAAGTTGTAAGCCACATTGAGATGTTTAATCAGCTATTAGTTCTAGTTGTACACTTTTTATAACATGATGTCTATTAGCTAGTGGAAATGAAATCTAGATTATATCATATTTATACAATTAGTATAAAACTTGCTGAATTAAAGTTCATTTTCACAATTTTATATTTGTGTTTTTATTGTGAGAAGCCATCCTAAATTATCAGGAAATTGTTTCATGTAAAAAATCCTAATTATATAAGTTTCGAGAATATTTTTTTCGATGTTAGGCAATATTTTACAATTTGGTATTTAACTGATTTGAGTTCCATAAATACCAATGAAGGCTATTTATCGTTAATTGCCAAGTTCCTATGGCTAATTGTTAACCGCATCACGTACAAAATGGTAATTGACCTAAATGTCTGAGAATTTTTGTTGACTACGATATACGTAACCAGCTGACTGATCAGCTGATTTGTACGTCTACTGCAAAAGTATATCTAATCGCGCAGAGCTTCCTATCTATATGGCTCTTTGTACAATTGATATCAGCTATATGTTTGCTCACGTAATCGTAATGAATGTGTACTTATGTATAATTTTGTTCTAAAGCAGCGTAATGATTTGATGCCGGTAAATTTTGAAATCTTTGCGTGTTTTTACTAAAATATTACGAGTCGGCCGCAATGCGCATGCCCGATTTTGCAGCTGGACTGCAATTACGGCAAGATCGATAGTCCCATTGCGGGGAAAATTGTTGCAGTTCATTCTCCTGGTACCCTATGCTACATTTTTGCTAATTCGTGTATTTTAGTGGTTAGTGATCAAAGGTGGAAGGAGATATCCCGGCGGTGGCGTCGGGCGGAGGCCTCGCCGTGAATATCAAGGTAATGAATGAATGATTCGCGTAATTGGGTCAAACTTGTAACCTTCTTTATTGCGGAGGCATGTAGGTTACACATTTTCTATTCCATTCCACTTTTGGTGTACCTATTTCGGATACAATCGATAATATTTTGTATTTTCGTATATTGTAATTCATTGTTTTACAAGAAAATTGGTCATGATGATAGTGCTAAAGTTCCCGCCATTAAAGTACCCATATACGTAAACAAAAAATCTATTTACACAACATTACACTGCTCAAACGTTTTCACGAACGAACCTAATTATCTACTAATCTAAATGTATGAATAACTCTAATCGAATGACCTCATATGTATTCCTAATTCTTAATTCCTTCCTAATTGGATTCTAACTGGATTCTTTTATAAATATAGAACTAATTTAATAGCTTCGAATCCGGGTAAACTGTAATTGATAAAGAGCTAAAAATGTTTAATGTTATCCAAATTAACCATACTTACCTTTACAGCAGTAATAATGGGTTAGATATCACATCATATTCCATTATAATAGAATGTAATGCAATGTATTGTAATCCATAATGAATCGCAAAAGATGTGAATAATTCAATGACAATAGAAAGTTAACACTGACACAACGTAAACTCTGAATTAGTCTAATATGCAGGAATTCATTTTATTTTTATATTGTATAATTAATAAGTTCTTAATATTTTAAACTATCCTGACAAATATATGAATTGAAAAAGTAACTGTATGAATGAATACAGTTAGTACGTATCAACCGCATTCTTAGACTTAGCTTAGCAGACATAGTCTTGGACTAAAATACAATGTAATTACTCAATATATTACGAGTAATGAACGTTATTATCGAAAAAATAGTTAAGATTTTTGTATCTTACGAGTTATAACCAAAATTGAGATGATATAAATGAATATTGAAAGTTTTCTGCAGCATAAAAGAGTACACGAGTAAAATAGCAATTTATCAATGGCCACAAACGCTAACTGCGGCCTCCTAAACAAGTTTGTAAGTTGTGACACTGCTAAACTCACAACTCAAGCCCGAAATCATAAGCGATGAATGAAGTAATCTTAAAATTTTGGATGAGCATGGCCGCCTCCAAGTCTGCTTTTAACCCACGTTGAGCTGGAAAAGGCACATTGACATTGCATTTAAAAGTGAATTAAATAATAATAAGTTATGAATGGTATTATACTTATAATTTGGCAATAAACACAAACAAAATTTCAAAACAATGGTTAAAAATCTATAACAAAAAGAATTTTTACAGTTTTATTCTAATTTAACGTTTTTGCATAAGTTTACTGCTATAAAACAATGCAAATTATTTATTTCATTTACATAAAAACATTTTAAAGGACTATTTACAGTTCGTGAAGGTATAATTGGATTTTATTTTCGTTAGGATCATTAATGTGTTTATAAAATGTCATCTTTTAGTATTACGTTTATGGTATTACTTTGGCGGAAGACCACTAGGAGGAAACATACCTAATTTATCTTCTAAATTATAACTGTTATTTTCTGTTATTAGTCAGTTTGTTGAGTGTGTGTTATTTACCAGTTTCCAACCATCCAGTCCAACTGTACATCCAGCTGCAATATTTCTGTTTGTATTTTCGTAATCAAATTTACATATAATACACACCGTACATTTAAATAATACGTTATTATTTATATAACACTTATTATACCAAACACATATTATATGTATGTGGCAGGCAGGAACTACGTCACGGCGGTAATAAGTTAATAACTGATATATCTTTTATGCAGACGTATCCTTAAACTTGTAAGTATTTCATCTAAGTACGTATATAAGGAGCAAACGCCAAAGGGAATAGAAATCAAAATGTTTGTATTGTATGCATTGGCCAAGTTGAATAATCTTTCTAAACGAATACCTGTACTTGTATACAACTGTATAGCAGATATATCAGATACAGAACATTTAGCTACTTGTCTTAGTGTGCTTTTATACCTGATGTATGTTTTATGTAGGTATATCCTCATACTTATTTTATTATTATAATTATGTACTTGCCGTGCTAGTCTATGTGTAAAAAACATCTTAACTAGCTGATGTTCTTCCAGTTTCCGGCATGTTCTAGGAGGCGACAAGGGACTAGTAGTAAATATAATCTATTAGGCGCTGGGCTAACAACCTGTCACCATTGTTCAATTACGACAGCGCAGACCCAACATTCATGCTAATACGTGATCTAGGAGATCATATCTCCAAGGTTCTTTACTCTCCGAAAGATTAAAATATGTTATTCTATATATTATTATAATAATAATAATAATTAAAAGTGTTTATTTACGGCCACAAAAACATACACAATACAAATCGTTTACAATAAAAAGAACTTACAATCTAAGGGGTATAACTTGTGCATGTTATTGTCGCAGCAAAGGGGTTCTAACTCAGCTGGGTATGTTGCGTCTGTATATGTACCTTATAGACCATCAAGTGTATCTGTTGGACGTTCCCAGGTGTATCCCAGCCCGGGGCCGGCGCGGGGCGTGTGGGCCTTCCCCCAGCCGCCCCCGTGCGACATGTCGGCCGAGGAGGCTCTGCCGCCCTTCTCCCCGATGGACACGCCCTCTGTCGCCCCGCCCAACACGGACTACAACGTCGCCCTCGAGTCCGACCCTAACAGCCTCATCTTTGAAGCTGTCCGCTCTGGGTTTGTACCGTGTTTGCTTATGGCCAATCTTTTTATAAGCATAGCATAATCTACATATATATAGTCACGCCTCTACACCCCCAAGGGGATAAGCTGAGGTTATCAATCGCCACCTGATCGATAGTGTTAGGATCCTAAAAAATCACTCCCGCCTTGAGAAGAATGTCTCCAATGTTCTTTTTTTTACATACATCTACAGGTTAAAAGACATGTTTTGAAATACCTATATGATTTTATAAACCTAACACACTATGTTATAGCAGGGCAAGAAGTATGTTAGCACATCCTTACGTCCCTGACGAGATGGACAGAACCACAGAGATGTATTTTCTTACTCATCTCGTATCAAGAGTGCCTCGGAGTCGAGCACTGTTAATATGAAATTAGAAACAACTCAAGTCCCAAACATCTAAAGTGCTCAAGTAACTAAAACTATACTCAAAAGATTTCATTACACTCTTATCCTAAATCGCCTCCCAAGACATACCAGAAAGAAAGACAACTAATTCGTTAGTTTTTATCCATCTCACTATGAGACGATTGTTGTAAATTGTACCTACGTGTTTGATTTAAACGTTTATAACCTTTCCACAGTGAAGTATCAGAAATAGAACGTTTAGTAGAGATCATGGGGAGCGAAGTGCTAGCCACCAGGGACCAGCATGGTTACACCCTGGCTCACTGGGCGGCGCTGGATGGCAGTGTGGCAGTCATGAGGTACTTGGTGGAACAAGCCGCGCCTATCGACCTGTCTTGTTGGGGAAAACAGGTAATTGCTTACTTTATGGTGTATGATAAAGAACGGCCCTGATCGTTTCATGAATCGTAATTGATTGGTTGTGATTCAGAACTTTTAAACGGTCAGTGCTTGTAAATGGCGACACGGCTTACCATCTATTAGATTGAGTACTAGCTATCTGGTCAACACGTGGTTTCGAGGTGGCCATAGAATTACTACCTCCGTGATTGCGGATATGAACACCTGAACTTCGGACTACCCCACAAGGGTCGTGAACGCGTTTGCCTTTTGATGATCTTTATATTCATTTATTTACAGGGACCAAGACCCATTCATTGGGCTTGTCGCAAAGGTCATGCATCTGTGGTGCAAGTCTTACTTCATGCAGGGGTAGCGGTTAATGCTGCAGACTTTAAAGGTACTTAAACTTCACTTAGCTACTTAAGTTTTGTTTACAAAGTAAAATATTCATTGCTGTTCAGGCTTATACTTTGTACTTAAGTAAAACCTAAAGCAGAGGCATGGTATTGGTTAAAAATGACCAAATTCGTGTCTATTTTGATAGTACGTGGTTAGCCTATCAACCAATAGATTCAGTTAACCCCTAGTCCCTTAATCGCTTCCTACGAGATACCCAGACAAAGGATGTCTATTTAAAATACATAACTAATACGGATGAAACAAAGAGAAAGTGTAACCATAAGATCAAACAAACCAATGTATTATAGCATAGGTCAGTTGGTCGGTTTGTAAATTCATATTGTACATTGGCATGTTATGTTAATTGGATATTAAAACTTGGGTTAATCATCATAACATGGTTTCAGTTTCTCATAACAATTATTCGACTCTTTATCGAGTGCTTATGTCCGTTGTTAATTGATAACAGCAGTAGACCTAATACTGCCGGTTTGTACTGGATATCTATGTCTGATGGTTAAACACTTAATGCACATTATGGTATATTATATGCATGTTATAGTGTAGAGACTATGATAGCACGTATCAGAAGGTTAATGGAGCGCGTAAGGCAAGATAAATTTGATAGGACTGAACTACGTAACGATCGATACTCTCTGCCTATCCTGTTAGGAATTAGAGGCTTGAATTGTATTTAGCTGTGTATATACGCGATTAATCTACATAATCTTTTGAACTGGTGATCGGAACCATTCCACTATATTGACCATACCTAGTCATTTCAACACAAAACTTTCAATTTCCAAAACATCCGTAAACTTTTAAATACACATCAACTTTATATAACATACATACGCTTCACGCCTTTGTATACACACTCCCTTTTTATGTAAATGTAATGTAAATGTAAATCACATATTTAAATTTCATTCATTGGTACATGCCAGAGCCGGAATTCGAAGCTATGATCTTACTCATAAGATGACAGAGATCTTACACATTTGGCTACAGCCGCTGTATCAACTTTACATTACTATCTTAACAAACTTATTACAAGACTTTCTCTGAACATCAAATTTACAAACACATCATGCCTGATTCCCTGATGAAGGGTAGGCAGACCACGTATCCCCATGTATCCCGATCCTGACAAACCACTTTCGCCTCATTGACACTCATATATCTCATCATACACACTTAGTGGTTATTATAAATACTTCTAACGTTACCCGACTGTCATATCACCGATTGGGCCGGACCCCACGTAACCATTCTTCCACCTCACCCACATATATTCCTTTTGGCAATCTACTATCAGTCATACCTCTAATTCAAATTATTATATGTACCTTTTACAGGCCTTACACCTCTAATGACGGCCTGTATGTACGGGAAATCCGCTACCGCAGCCTACCTACTAGGAATGTCAGCAGCAACCAATCTATCAGACATCAACGGGGATACCGCCTTACATTGGGCTGCATATAAAGGCCACGCTGACCTGGTCCGGTTGCTTATATACTCAGGAGTCGATCTCCATTGTAAGGACAACTTTGGTTCGACACCCTTACACTTGGCGTGTCTATCTGGGAATATCACGTGCGTTCGTCTTTTATGTCAGAAGGTAAGGATCTTATAAAGTGGAAAAAATATAAAGAGATAGAGACAAATATTAGCTCCCTAAATTGACAACCTTTAACACGTGCAGAATATTCGAGCACGTTGTTATCTGCAGATGTTTTTAACATAAACATAACGTTATTAACATATGGTACATGGTTGCATTGAACATATATATCCACGTTCTTTACTTTTTTACGAACTGTATAGAAACTTGGAGATACTTTAAAGACAGGTTGCTAGCTCATCGCCAAATAGATCCCATTTACCCCTAGTCCCTTAGTCGCCTCTTATCACATGCTAGGAAGAACGGCAGATAGTTGTCATTCTTTTTTTTCCTTGACTTGTCTAGCACGGGACTATGGTCACATTGAAATCAGTGGCTATTCGCAGTGAAACGTAAAGAAGTCACGAGGTTTTATTCCTTGTGATATTTGAACATATACGATTTTCTGGACAAAATATACTACAACTCCCTGCAATTCCCTAATTAAATTCCCTAAATAATGAATAGATACGTATCTCTTATATTTTCCTTCACATATTTCAGGTAAAAGCGGAGTTAGAACCGAAAGATAAAAATGGGAAAACTCCCCTAATGCTAGCTCAGAGTCATAGGCACGGCGAAATAGTCAAACTATTGCAGACAGAGATGAAGAGAAAGTCGCATTGGATACCACCGTTGTCAGAGTTCTGGGCTTTGTCGTTTGGGGGCGCTGGTCAATCTAAAGGACCGCTTCTGTTCTTTTTCTGCTCTGTGGTTCTGTGGGGTTACCCTATGTATTTCATTAAGGTCAGTAAATAATATAGAATTACTACTTTCGCAATTGTGGAGATGGATACTTGAATCTCTGACTACCCCGCAAGTGTTTATTGTCGTGAAGGTGTTTGTCTTTATGTTTTGTCAGTAAATAGAAAAAAATTGGTAGAACATTGAGTTATGTTGGCATTAATAATGGATTGCTAGAGACAGACTTCTGGCTCATCATCGCTTAATACAATATATAATAATACACACGTAGTCCTTTAAATGCCTCCTACGATATGCAGGGAAGAAATACATTAAAAACATTAAATTATTAAGAAGAGTAAGCGTTATATTATTATGAAAAGAAACCAAAGGTTAACCCGTTTCCTTAACGTTTCCTTCGATTTAATATAATTATAATGTAACTTAAATATAATTTAAACAACAACATCCAAATCACGATAAAAATCCCATTCTTCTTTAGTCGAAATCCAATCTGACATTTGAAACTTTTTTTATTTTTCCAGTGCGTGCCCCTGACTTGGAACACGCTTCGTCTATCCCACTACTGTTTCATCTGGTGGAACATTCACATGTGGCTAAGCTGGTTGATAGCCAACCGTCGCAACCCTGGTTACATACCGCAGAACAGCGACATGTACTACCAAGCAATCAGGCAGATACCACACTATGACAGGTGGAAGAAAAGATGTGCGCTGCTCTCGCGCTTGTGTCATACTTGTCGGTGCCTACGGCCGTTAAGGTGTGTTTATAGGTATTGTTTCAAGGTATCGTGCTAGCTGGGACGTAAAAAGAAAGCTAACTAGCTGCCTGTCTTTCTGGCATGTCGTAGGAGGTAACAAAGGGACTATTGGTGTAAGGAATCTGTTGGGCGATGGGCTATCAACCTGTCATCAATATTCCATATGACATCTAAACCCCATTATACATGATAATAAGTGGCCAAGCTTATCCCAGTAAATTCTCGTGTCCATCTCTGCAACCTGAACTATTTAATTAATGGCTTTATCCACCCACTTTTCACCAAATGTTCAGCACACAACGTGACAGGTAGTGTTTCGTAGTTCCGTAGCAAACACAAAGTATATGTTACCTTATTATGTTTTTAGTACATTATATCACGCTTTCGTGATTTCATTAGATAAACGACATGGAGCGCCATATTATCTTGTATTTTGTCTCAGACTTTAATATAATTAATTTTACTAAATGTTCCCTGAAACTAAACAGCGACGACAACAAAGTGTTCATTCATACATACAATAAAATCAGTAGCCATTCTTCCAGTCATGTCATAATATGCAACTCAATAAATAAGACAAACTAACAACGGATATTGTTGAACAACTTTATCAATATTTCTAATGTTTTCACCCCTTCACATTCCAGGGCCAAACACTGTCGCATCTGTAACCGCTGCGTCGCCTACTTCGACCACCACTGCCCCTTCATCTACAACTGCGTGGGCCTCAGGAACAGAATGTGGTTCTTCTTGTTCGTCATGAGTGTCGCCATTAACTGCACTTTCACCATTTACTTCGCCTTCTACTGCATGCTGTTAGAAGGGTTTGCTATTCTCTACGTGTTTGGATTGGTAGAGGCGATCATGTTCTGCGTCATTGGTTGGACCCTAACTTGTACATCGGTAAGTGTTTGTATCTGTTGATTTTATCTATCATAAACTTATATTTAATGTGAAAATATCTATAATATATAATATAATAATTATAATGTAAAATATATATCTATATAATAATTTTACTGACTAATTAACTAATATATTTCATTCATGCTTAGTCCTTTAGTATCCTTTTACAGTCATGCTGTAAATAGCATCGTTTCCTCTACTATAATACCTAAAATAAAATTTGATAACCATTATCATCAATCAGAGGTGTGTTTATCACCGCAATTGTGAAGTAGTTCATTAATGACTCTCCAAACTACTTAATACCTGCAAGTCTATGTTATATTAAGAACCAGTCTCTTTCTTTACAGATCCTACACGCCTGCATGAATCTGACAACGAACGAAATGTTCAACTACAAACGGTATCCATACCTACGGGATAAGCGGGGTCGTTACCAGAACCCTTTCTCTAGAGGTCCCTTACTCAATTTGATCGAGTTCTTCGTCTGTCTCCCAGATCGGAATGATGAACACACCCTGTTCCAGGACGAGAATATTTGATATGATTTTCGAATATGAGAGAACTTTTTGTGTTGCATAGAGTATTTTGGCTAAACTTGTTCCAAAAACACCTAGTTGGCTGCTTTACTGCACAGGGTCTGATGTTTTGCAAACAGCCTTTTCAGTTACCTGTCAAGATGTAGACTCGATATAAAAATAATATTCACACATGTGCACTTGTAGATGAATTTTGGAAGAAAGTTTTGTTAATAGGGTTTAACCTTATAAAGACTATTGTAAAATCAGCATGGGATTTGTGTAACTAGCTGCCATGAACTGGGGATGTTTTAAGAGGTATGCAAAGCCTTTGCTTTTTGTAACATACTTACCTACACATTGCCTACGTATAAGCAATTAAAATATTTTTTACTTCGTCTAAGAAGCTCAAATAAAAACTCTAATCTAATCTCAAATAAAATAACTATTTTCAAATATTTTGTTGAGAAAATTGAAATTCTAAATAAATACTTTAACTTAGGTCTGAAATATAATATAATAAACATAACTTGCGTATTAGCTAATTTCTAAAAACATGTTGAATGCAAAAATAAATGAGTGAGAATCAAAAAATAAAAATTGTTTTATTCATATAGTTTGTTTGATGATACAAATAGCGGAAATAACAAAAAATGCTTTTTGGATTCCTCAGGGGCTTGAGTGATATACGTTGTTTCTGTTAAGGTTTTTAGTGAATATATACGTATACACTACGCTGGTTTCCCTACAGAGGGGTAGGCAGATATCACGGATCACCATTTGTCTGGATCACTTCTCACTGAATCACTTTCGTTTTATTGACATTCATACACCTTCTCACATACGCTCGATGGCGGTTATATGTATATTTTACTCATAACGTCAGCCCTTTTTCAAGATACGTAACCGTCCTTCCACCTCACTCACATACGTCCCTGTTGTCAATTTGTATAATAATGGAAAGTTGTAGTTTGGAAGAACAAGCTTCGAGAGTTTGGATATAATATGTGGATGAACGATAGTAGATTAATCAAAAATGAGTTTTTTGTAGGCTGATGTTTCTGTAGTCTTTCATAACGTTTCATAAACATACTTGTGTGACCTAACCCCGAAGACAAAACTAAGTCACTTTTGATATAGATATTTGGGCTATGGACGTTAAGAATTTGTGATATCGCATGACATAACGAATGTGTTCTGTCCATCATCATCACACATCATACACGGGGTAGATGTATAAATATGCAGTTTTATTTTGGCAAGCACACTTATAATTTTGTCATTTATTAAGTTGGAACGCATATGGTGCATTTCTCAAACGAAAAATTCCAACGGGCAGATAATGAGGTTAAATTCGTAAAGAGTGTAATTTTATATTTAACATTTCACTGCATGCGCAATTCCACGAAAGCAATTGGAAAGAAAAATACGTAATTGATTTCAAAAGTTTGCACTTATTACCGAACATTAAACATCTTTTATTTCCCATCCTCTGAACAGTATAGAAAAATACAAACTTTTTTTAGTTTGATACAGTTCAGTTTGTCTCTGCACTAACAACTAAAGTTACATTAGTTTAATTCATTTTTTTCCGATTTGATTTCGATTCCTAACAATTTAGAAATGGAAAAATATTGGAATAAAAGTTTTGATTTAATCTTTCCATCCGCGAAATATTTTGATTGGGTTGTACCAAACCGTCATAATATATCGAAGCCGTTTTATTTCGTATGTGTTGCATATCTATTGATGGTTCCTATGAAGCTGGTGATGTTATACTCTTTACTCCTTTTCGATATCAAGAAAGGAATAGCAAGTACTGAGTTCACATATAGTACATTTTTCGTTTTGTTATTTGGTGCAATAATACATAAAGCCTACGTGATGGTTTCAAAACTCAATATAATAATGGAACTGAAAGAATTTTTTTTGAGAGATATTGAACGCACCAAAACGTTGAACTTAAAAGAGCAACAATTGGTAGAAAGACGAGTAAAACACGGAATTCTTTTTAGCAACATGTGGCATGCAATGGTTTTCCCAAATGCTACTATGTTTCTAATTAGAGCACTGTATAAAATGAGCAGGCAACATTTTAGAGGTGATAAAGTTATATTGACTCTACCCCTAACATCACAGGCTCCCGAGTTTTGTTACGACGAAGAGGGTCAATTTAAACTTGGATACTACATTTTAATGTTTTTATCGCAAGCAGTTTACGCCTATGTTGGAAGCCTTTTTATAGTCGTAACTGAAAGTATTGCTCCAATAATGATGTTCCACGTGTGTGGACAGATTGACTTAATCGTGTCAAAGCTTCACTCCTCGTATACAGATAACCTGAGTGGAAATGAGATTGATCTCATATTTAAAGATGTTGCGAAACAAAGTCAATACCTTTATGTGTAAGTACAAAATAACTAGATTTTTTTAAAAAACAAACAAACACAAAATATACGGGAAATTAGAGGTTGTTAGAAAATAAAAATCATAACAATATTTGATTAGTACACTGCAAGGAACATTGCTTAAACCATATCAAATATTTTAAGAGTACCATTGTTTTACAATGCATTAGAAATGCAACAATATTCTAAACTGTACTAGTGAATATTATAACTACAAACCAAAATCTAACATGTCTTGAGTAACATTTGGATGCCAGTAAATTTAATAGGAAAGAAATAGCTTATGACGTATTAGCACCACGGCAAAGTTCTAGCTGGTAGTCAAAGAATTGAGAGTCCGATGTCGTAGTTAAGTCTTTGCTTAACTGTGGACAAGGCCTCACAGGTTAGTGTCCAATTCGTTCGTCTCGTTCTCAGTGACAGGTTGTAAGGTTTTAACACAATAATATACTGATAAAGAGAAAGACAGACGCATTAACGACCATTATGAAGATTTGTTCTTAGGAACCATGTTACCGATTTTAATAAAAAGAAAAACAGCATTCATACTTTTTTTGAAAAAATGACTGGGTCCAGTACGGGAATCGAACCCGGATGCTTCGAAAAAATAAACTGACCCTTTTCAGTTTTTCTTTTTAAAAGTCGATTGTGTAGGTCTTAAGCTGTAAATGTCTCTATGAAACATGCTGTCGAAAATGAATAAAATGTATTATTTTGGCATACTTTAGTGTATCATAGTAGTTTACATACACCATTACAATATTCAACAAGTTCAGACAAGTAAAATTGTCTCTATGGCTGTTTATAGTTTTGTACATCTTTACTTGTTACATACACCATATCATGTGGCATTAGCATTGCATTAATCCTTTAATGTTTTGTTATCAACTAAAGTCCACTTAAAGTGACTTGTTAAACCGTATTTGAAAATTTCTTGTGGGGTTACGGTAAGGATGAATTTTACAAAACAAGCTATGATACCGTTGAAGACCTAAAAGTACCAATAAAGTCAATTTTAACGCAAATTCACCACATGAAAGTACAAAATTCAATAGTAAGATCGTTACCTAAGCCTGTTGAATATTATATTAAATACAACGGTGGTCACTTAGGACACCTACTATGATAAACTAAAGTATGCCAAAGCAATGCATTTTATTAATTTTCGACAGCATGTTTCATAGAGACATTTACAGCTTAAGACCTACACAATCGTTTTTTAAAAAGAAAAACTGAAAAGGGCCAGTTTATTTTTTCGAAGCATCTGGGTTCGATTCCCGTACTGGATCCAGTCGTTATTTCAAAGAAAGTATGAATCCAATTTTTCTTTTTATCAAAATCGGTGACATGGTTCCTAAGAACAAATCTTCGTATCTCTTTTAGTTTCAGACTTTCCCATACTGACCGTTTTGAATGCGCCACCGTGTATAGTGGTTCAGGTGCCCATTTCCGCAATTGCAAAGGTATTACTTAAGACAGGTGGTAAGCCATGTCGCCATTTACAAGTAGTAACTATTACCTGTTCGAGGAACAGTTAGGTTTCCTTACCGTAGTAACCTGAATATATGGTATACTGATTTCTATATGAGTATTTATATTATTTAATACTGATCGGCTCCTTTTCAGAAATTTCCGTGTTTGCTTGTGATTATAAAACAAATATATTTTCAGGGTAGTAGCAAAGATCAACGAATGTGTTCTGTCCGTTAACGAAATTAATCAGAAGTTTACTATTTTGAGTGTTCCACTAATGGCATTTCAAGTTAAGCAGGTAAATTGTGTAATAAAACAAACTTATAGATAATAAATTCACTTTTTATTATTCATGTTGTTGCAAAGTACACATCCAACTTGTATAGAGGGGGTTCAATGTCATCCAGTACCGGAGGCTGAATTTAAATCTATTTACACCCACGCTAATTAAGTAGAAAAACGGTAAAAAAAGCACATGACATTTTCAAAAATCTATTTTTCAGAGCCTTTTCCAAGAAAACACTTTCAACGTACAGTTCTTCATATTCACAGCTGCAGTACTGGGCCATTTCTTGATACCGAATGTATGCAGCGATATTCTTCAGGAAAATGTAAGAATATATTATGAATATTATTATAAGTCATACAAATTCACTACTAGTAACCCTTGCGAAGTTTTCAAACATTCAACTGTCCATCTCCGAAATTCCGAACCGTTTTTCTAGGCACCAGTGTTACTGTTCTATGTATGTTTTGCAATTCTGTAGGCTATATATAAAATTGTCTCACAAATTCTTAATCTTTCAAATACCTACAGGGCCTAAAACTGCGACAAGCTTTGTACGAGTGCAGTTGGGAACTGGCGCCCAACATCAAAAATCGCAAAGTAATTCTAATGTTGATGATACGGGCGAATAGGCCCCTTGCAATAAGATCGATCTTCGCAACTATGTGCCTGGATAATTTTGTTAACGTAAGTCTTTATCTATTATTAGGGTCCTATATTTTAAGTACCCTTAGTAATAAATACATACATACTTATATCTCATGCCCTTAAGGTGTAAGCAGAGATCCGTAGAGATCACGGATCCCCATGTGTCCCGATCCTGACAAACCACTGTCGCTTCATTGAGACCATACAAACTCGGAGGTTATAGGTGATTCTAACGTCATCCTTTTTCAATATGTCGTCTACACTTGGTTACTTTTAGCCTAGCTATAATGATGTTAGGTTGTATGTGGTTCCTTTCATTGGTCTCTTACCCCTTAATCACTTCCTACGTCACAAACAGGTTAGCATTTCTCATATGTACATCTCAGACTAGCATGGGATGTTCATCTGTTTACAATGAGATTTATTGAAAAGACTTATTGATGAAATATTATTTTGTTTCAGGGTGTGAAAATAGCATATACCAGCTTCAATCTGTTGAATCAGTTTTTAGAAGATTAGTAATAGATCCCGCATATAGTACCACGGACACAAGCAAACGTTTATTTATTTAAATGAGGAATATTTTTATATTTATCTTTAATTTTTCCAACAATGCAAGATATCCAAAGATACACAGTATGCTGTAATACTGAATAACAAGTAGAAATATTTATTTGCATAGACTTTATTCCAAATTATAGCTCGGGATAGATTTAAAGTTTTATTTTCACTAATAAAAATGTAGATTTTTCGTTGGATTAATTAAATAAACATACGGTAAATTTCCCAAAAAATACTGATAATTCCAATTGGCAAATAATTGGTTGAAAATTTCTAAAATTTGCAATTATATAATTTCGCTTTTCAAACTGCATGCTCAGTCTCACGAAAGTAATTGTACATTATAATACGTAATTGGATTGAAAAGACTCATTACCTAATTTATCAAACTGGTTACCTAATATCGAGCAATTATTTACTGAATGAAGTAAAAAACTTTGAATGCACCTTTTGCACATTGCGTACTTGACGAATTGACATAACAAAACTATTAAGCAAAACCTAAATAATTCTTGCTTGTTGTGGCTGACCTAGTTTTCATCACAAACATAAATACATTAGCAATTTTATTATAATACATTTTAACAATGAAATCCTTACAATAAATTAACAAAATATTTACAAACTTAAAAATTATTAAAATAACTAAGCTATAAATTAAATAATTAATAATTTAAATAATTTTATTATTGTTCATAATTCTTAATATTTTAGCTAAGTTCTGTCTTCATTATAAGATTTTTCACGTTTTAAGGAGAATTTCGCTAGGCACCTTCGAGGAAATTAGGCCAAACCTTTTTTAGTTTTGGACAGATTCGGGTGACTTTGTAATATCTATTAAAGTTATGGCGTAAATGGACAGTTTAATTTAATTCGGAAATAAAAGTCATAGCAATTTGAACATGGAAAATTATTGGGATAAAAGTTATGATTCAATTTTTCCATTTGCAAAATATTTTGATAGGATTGTACCAAACCATCTGAATAAAACAAAAACATTTTACTTAGTTTGTGTTTCATATATATTTATGCTTCCGGTACAGGTATTGATGGTATACTCTTTATTATTTTTCGATATTAAAAAAGGAATAGCAAGCACTGAGTTTACATATACTACATTTTTTGTCTTGTTGTATGTGACAGTGCAGCATAAGATGTACGTGGTTCTCTCGAAACTCAAAACAATCATGGAACTGAAGGAATTTGTAGTCAGGGACATTGAACTTACAAAACGATTGAATCTAAAGCAGCAACAACTAGTAGAAAAACGTATAAAACACGGGATACTTGTTTGCAAAATGTGGATTTTAATGTCTCTCCCAACTGCTCATTTGTTTGCGATGAATGCATTGTATAAAATGAGTAGTCAACATTTTAGAGGCGATAAAGTAATACTGACTTTACCAGAAACTGTACAAACGCCAAGATTTTGGAAAGACGAAGGAGGTCAATTTAAATTTGGATATTACATTTATTTATTTTTATTGCAAGAAAGCTACGCTGTTATTGTAGGGTTTTTTCTAATTGTAACTGAAAGCATCGCTCCAGTAATGATGTTCCACGTGTGTGGCCAGATTGACTTAATCATATTGAAGCTCCACTCCACATATGCACAGAAACTGAGTGGAAATGAGATTGATCTCATATTTAGAGAGGTTGCGAAACAAAGCCAATATCTTTACATGTAAGTTTATTTTTAACTATTATTTATGACAAATTGTGCACGGTTAATAAATTCAAATACCTACACTAAGTCTAAGCCTATAATATTTCTTACTTGTAATTTTCTACCGCACCTATACCTAGTAACATTAGCTTAGTATCTAACTTCAGTTGCCTGACGGCTGATAAATAATGAGTAACGCAATATTTATGATCAGAATAAATAAAGACAAACGCGTTCACGGCTCATTATAAGTAGATAGTACTTAATGTGACAGGGGATAAGCCATGTCGCTAGTTACAAACACTAACTATTACCTGTTCGGGAACACGACGCATTTCGACAATGTTCTTTTATTATGAACATGTCAATATAAAATTATTAAACTTCATTTCCATTAGTACATGCTCAAGCGGGATTTGAACCCTGTACAAACTAAATACAATACAAAATAAATTAATTAAGTTATATTTTCAGGTTCGTTGCAAAGATCAATGAGTGTGTTAAGCCCGTCTACGAATCAAATCAGAAATTTACTATATTTAGTGTTCCACTACTGGCGTTTCAAGTCAAACAGGTAAAATCATTTATTTGTTTAATCAATAATATTAATACAGGTCGTTCTTGAAATATAAATGAATTTGCTGTCATTGAATAATAAATTGTTTGCTATCATTGAATTGAGGTAAGACTCCGAAAATTTAAGAGCAGCTATCGCCAATATACTGTTTGGCAAATAGTAAAACTATACTGTCGTATCGATTTTTTTCTGTAATTCTAGAACAAAAAGGTAAGTAGCTAGGTATTTCTTATACTAATACATTCACGTCTTTTGATGTTCCATAGAGCAATGGTGACAGGTTGCTAGCCCATCGCCCAATTGATTACATATACTCCTAATCCCTTATATGCCGGGAAGAACGGCAGCTAGTTATAATTCTTTTCGCGTCTTACTTACTTACATTTATGTAGAAAAACCGTAACATGTTTTTTTCAGAGTCTGTTCTTGTATGGCACCTTCAACTTAGAGATGTTTTTATTCTTAATTGCATCATTGTGCCATTTTTTGATACCAAATGTCTGCAGTGACATACTCAAAGAAAACGTAAGTAAAATCTCTTAAATGATTTATTCTACTCGTATAAGTAGCAAAGTCTATAATTACATACATTTTATATATACATATTAGGATTTAATAAGTGTACGTAAAGTGGTTATGATACATATCACTGTTCCTAGAAAGCAATGAAATCTTTAATCTTACTAAATGTATGATCAGGTGAAGGCCTACTAATTTACAATTCAATCAATCAATGACAGTAATGCTAATAAAAGTTGATTGATATGCTTACCTAACGCAAAACCATGTTGAATTTCAATTAACTTACAGGCAATAACAAAAGTATGTTTATTAGAAATAGTTATATAGAATTCGTACTTTATCATATAGGGTCATTAATTCTTTATTCGGTGATATACGTACATAGTCATATAGAACAACTGTCACTGTGACAGACAGATCAATATGGTAAAAAGTGAATTTGACCTGGTCACGAATTATTATATCATCATTTGTGAACCTCGGAGAGACGATAATATATTTATAAGTCACTTTTTAACATGAACATTCAATACTGTTGTCATTATACTAGATTAACTTCAAGGAAAATCCACTATTCTGCAACTTTATGGATATGCTAATATAACAATAGATAAGCAAACCTCTATCAACGGATTGCACTCATGGCAATTATGTATGTAATAATAACTCTTTAATTTGTGAACAAAATTTTTCATAATTTTTTTTTTTGTAATTTTAGGGCCATCAACTCAGACAAGCATTGTACGAGTGCAGCTGGGAACTGGCGCCACATATTGAAAATCGGAAAATGATCCTCATGTTGATGATACGAGCGAATAAGCCCTTGGCAATAAAATCTGTTTTCGGAACTATGTGCCTGGATAATTTTGTTAACGTAAGTGTTGCCATAAATAGAATAGTAATGGTGCACATACACTTTCTTCAAAGCTCCTCCGGGACTTTTAATATAACTATCAGGGATGTGTATGATGTCGTATAATAATGTCAATGCCAAGAAAGTTGTCAGGATCGAAATAAATGGAATCCGTGTTCTCTGCCTATGCCTCTATAGTTAGTCGGGCATGACGTGTATGTGTGTATGTTGGTATCAGAGATGAAATAGTCTACTACATTCAACAATCTCCTTATTACTTATTTCTACGATACATTACGAAAAGGCTGCTAGTTGTAATTAGTACATCACCTACTAATTCCAACTAGGTTTCCTGTTATGGTGACGTACATTGAAGAAATAAATAAATATTTATTAGTAAAATTTTTAAATATGAAATAATTATACGATTTACGTCTCAGATGATTCTGCTAGACTGGGCAAGAAATGAAATACTTTTGTGTGATGAAACAATGTTTTGTTACAGGGTGTGAAAGTAGCTTACACAATTTTCAATTTGCTCAATCAGTTTTTGGAAGATTAATAAAGATCACATATTTCGTAGCACAAACAAAGAATTATACCCGTTATTTTAGCACGACTGACTTGTAACAAAAATGTGTATAGCTTGTTCTGAAACTTTTCGGTTCGGCTTTTTGTCGAATAATCTAATTTTACTGAATTTTAATTAAACATCGTTTTTCATGAATCATATATTTTGAAAGATACTATTGTCTGTCAATAGTTGTACCGTTTATGATTGCACTAACAAACTTACTACTTGTGTTATATTATGTGTTTGAAAATTATAAACTAACAAAGAGTAGAGTTCAGAAAACGTTATAAATAAATCATAGTAAATAAATTTGCACTGAATAAATAAATCGTTGTTATTTCTATCTATACCTTCTCCTACTACCTACTTAGTCCTTACTCTCTCTCTCTCTATCTCTTATAATATGTTCAGAAATAATTTAGATATCATAATGATATTAACGCCACAGTTAGCCCGGAACAAACAGGTAAATATCTATGTTATTTAATGAATTTACTATTCATTTAGTAAACACATAGACATTTTTCCCTCAAAAGCTCAATCGTAATTCAAACTGCAAGATTATGTGATTAAGTACCTGATTACGGTCTTAACATTTATATGAACTTACGTTCTACTTATCATAGGCACCTACTAATCAATCACCTTTTGTATTCATGTTGTTTTATTATTGCCATCTATTATTAAATGCTTGAAATTATTACAGGCTTGAAATATAGCAAAGATTGGCTGGATGGGACAAAGGCTTTTTACCCTAAACTCAATTATGTACGTGTAACTTCATCTTACTAACAAATTAACCGAACCTAACCCTACAACAACTAATTATTTATAAATGTAAATAAATGATGACGACACGTGTGTGTGAGATTCAGCTCAAACTACTCGTGCTATTAATAATGAAAATTTTTAAATTAGCGTATAGGGAAAATTAATAAATGTCATTGTTACGTGAACCGAGATTTGAACCCTGTATCCACCAATACAGAGTTAAATCCCCAACGACCAAACTACATCGAACTTATTATGTATGAACAAAAAATATAATGACTATCGTTATAAATTGATAATACTTGGGTAATTTCCATTCTATATCTAGTGAAGTTATGTAATCGGTTAATTCTCAAGGACGAAAATGTTATTTCTTTAATCAGATTCACCTTTAAGGTCTCTTTCAATTTCATTATAACAACTTTCTTACTTAAATACATGCAATTACATAAATTTCATATTGGAATCTATGGAAGCTTGCAACATTTCTAATGACATATATGGAGTTTTACGTATCCATCATCGATATTTTATAATTAGTGTTATGGCAACCTTGGCATTACTTTTACCGAAATATGTGGAATCTCTCCTTTACAGAATTAAGGGAGACTTACGTTACCCTATTGATTTACAAAATGTTACTTATTTTCTTTAAAATATAAATCTTGCTCTCCAGTGGTTCTGACAAAAGACCAGCGTTGCATTTGCCACCAAATGCAATATAGCCAGTTGAGTTAGAACCCTTTTGCTGCGACAATAACACGCACAAGTTATATAAAGGGATTTGTTAGTTTTAATTGTAAACGTTTTGTATTGTGTATGTTTTTGTGGTTGTAATCAAACACTTTTTATTATTCACATTAATGTTTTTATTAATAAATTTAATGTTTACATGTACATTATCCCTTATGGGGTAACCAGTTCGAGAAGTTTCAAAATTTAGTGAATAAATAAAAAAATGTATCGCCACATCGACTATATCACGACATTCCATATCACGGTGAAAACATTATTGTTAGAAATAACGCACACAGCAAAATTTTCTTCCTCCTGTATTTTGTTTCTATATTGAGAACAAAATACCTTTGCAAGAAGTGGATACTAAAGAAGACATTATGTATGGAACATAAATATCTTTTATCTCATCCATTTCGCTTGGTTTCGCCAGCTGGGGTCGCCTTGCCATTCTTTAATAATAGTAGATAAGGCGTGAAAGAACCAGGACAGACCTAATGTTCTCGTTCATGCGTAGATCTAGATGCTTCATATAACATTGGGAAACAACAGTATCTACGAATTTAGTCACAAATATTGAGATGTATTTAGTTACTGTTTTGTTTGGATACTAGATAAGAACTTACTTTTTACTTTTAGATAAGAACTTACTATTTAAAATAAAAATGATAATACGATTATTATTTTTCCCGGTGGAGGCACAATTATACAGAATGCTCTTCTTCTATATATATATATATATATATGTAATAAATAATGTAGTGAAGTTAATTGATAATTGATATGATAATTGTAGAGTGTGTTTATTAATGTAGTGAATAATGTTTTTTCTTTCTTACTTACAAATATATCTTTAATTTATATTAACTAGTACTTAACAAACGTTCTATATGCATTTACCAATGGGCTATTTCAATTGGTGTAACAGTATCCTAAAATATGAATTCTAAGATACTTCATTGTATATTCAATTACATTTCCCGTGTTATTTATTGAATCGAGGAGTTATTTTGAATGTATGCGTCATTTTTAAGTTATAATGGAAAAATTAAGTAGTTTATTTTCTTAATCCATACGCGAGTTCGAAATTCGCCGAGTTTAAATCGTGAGATAATGTGTAAAGTTGAAGTAGCTATGATCCCTTGTCTTCAGCCGGTTAACGGTAGCATTACACATAAAGGGCCTTTTATCGTGAGCGCTGGGCCTAGCTGACAAAGTTTCAACCGAAACGGTTCATTTTATGGCAACTTCTTCAATAAACCTCCTTGGCATAAGTGACTCCTTCGAGTTGCCAGTTTTAGTACAGTTCCCCGAGTGTGTGAGAGACTGAGTTGAACGTCTCGCTTTATTGTTATTTATATGGCTTTTGGTAAGCGTGCCTATGATAATCTAGGGGACTTGTTATTGTTTTTATTATATATTGTGCTCGTATAATATTTACTATGTTAGTTGCTTGAATTAAATACAGTGATAAATTCTAGGATTTGCAGCGATGTGAATCTACTTATTTTATTATATAAAATCTTATAATAAAATGATATAACTAGTTTCCTTCACGGTACGATGATTTTCCTACCTTATTTTAGAATGATCCAGTATTGCTTCTATGGTACTTCAAATGAATTTGATTTGGTTGGCAAGAGATTTGATTGTTCGCAGCACGATACCTAATATCTCTCCGGAAACAAAGCCTTTGTGAGACATTATTACGAATACGGTTGCAGTTACTGAGAAGATTGATGAAGCGATTTCCATAAAAGTTTTTCTTAACTTTATGTTATATTTTTTTGTAATGAGGCTAGGATGAGTTTACAAATAAAATAAAATATTTAAAGCTTACTGGGTTCTTAAATTAAATAAATAGATTGCTTTAACTTTAACCATAATTATCTGTATCTATGTTCTCATCTTGGCAGGTTTTAGTTCTAAACCCATTCACTGCCTGGAGTCAAGCTTTGTTTTAATTTGGCATATGTCCAAATTTGAAAATGCTTTCAAAAATTCGTCACGGTACATTTAAAGGTGCCCGTTTTTGTAGAATCTGAAGAGAGGAAAACTAAGCACTTCTATTTTTCCTTTACTGGTTTATCTGAAGAACCAATTAATTCAGTAAAAGTTACTTACAGGCTAACATTCGGTTTTCCATATTGCAAGTAAGGTAATGTGCCAAAATCTTAAATAGGAACTCAGGAGATACTAACCCTCAGTCATAAATATCTAATAGCGTGCGTTGAAGATGAAAAAGTGAACAATTTACTATTAGTAAAGTAGTTATTCGTATCATATTAATCTCCCTAAGTAATTATTAGACACACCAAACTTTTCATGCACCCAATAACGCCCAAAAATTAGTGCTGTCATATTACTATGCTGTAATTTCTACAATTATGTATATTTTATAAAAAATATTATCCAGTTGCATAATCCGGAATAACACCCGAATTTTATTTTAAAACTGAAATAAAATAAGTCATAACATCAAAGCACTAGAAAACTGTAATAACCTGAATTGATGTGCCTAACAATGGTAAACCAAGGTCAGTTGGGTCATTTGAGTTGTCAGAGATTGATCAGCTACTAAGAATAAACATTACTGTATTTTATTACTTAACTTTATACCAGAGGATTAGTATCGAACGGTGCAGGTAGGCCATATCGCTGTTCGTAGTTTGATAATCAATTCATACTCGTATTTCAATAATATAATAATAATAATATTTCAATGATAATAATCAATTCATACTCGTATTTTCTAGTAGTGAGGGACAAATCTTCTAACATACATACACACATATACTACATATATATACTATTTATAAGGTAGTTGATGTAAATTTTCTATAACATCATTTCAATAGCAAAATTAACCAATATTTTCCAGAGAAAATCTCGTATCCATTGAAAATGATGAGTCTCAATCAAGTACCTATTCCTTGACACCTATTTTAAGATAAGGCACGTTTCTCTTGGTTCTTCCTGTACTTTAAAGGAGAAGCTTTGTTTATTCTGACACGTTATACAGGTACTTTGAGTGAAAAGTAAAAGTGTCATAAATAAAATATAGAACACTCATCCCGAAGATCAATACATTACAATCAGGTTGCAAAACGAAACGTGTGATGAACCGCGCCTTTTGGTATGCCAAAAATTAGATTTTAATTTGAATAAACAACGTAACCAACAAGTGACCAGTGGTGATAGTCGTGTCTATATGCTGACTATTATCTATCCTATATTAAAGAGAATAGCTAAAGTAACTTGGATTGAAACTTGAAAAACTTGTAAAATAATAGGTTGAATACAGCAGATAATAAGATTTAGATCTGGCCGCAAAATTCAACTTATGACGAGGCGTACTGCCTTATATATGCTTTTTTCTTGAAATTGTATAAGAAGCGATTATAGATCTTTCTGCGTTGTCCGAAATTCCATATTATATTGTCTAAGGGCTTACCAGAATTCACGTTTACATATTAAATTGTAATGTTCTGTTTAGTTCCTCCTAAAATAAAGCAATCGCTCAACTAATGCAGTCCAGGCTGGACATCAGTATCCCCAAGGGTACGCCGCAAAACACGATCAATAGTGACTCTCAACAAGCCACTACCAGCGACCTTTTCATAAAAGAACTTAAATAAACGTATTTACGTTAATGTCTCAACTAAACTAATAATTTTTGGTATCGAATATTCCAAGGACTTTTCTTACGCACAAACGTCTAACAAGTTGTTCCCAGACCTAAGTTTGGCTTTCTAACAAGAAGTAGTGTGATTAATGGGCTTATGTGGCCTAGTTAAGATAGACTACTGGCCTAATAAATTATGGAACACATAAATGTGTAATACTTAGACATATTCATTATGGTTGAATAATCATATTATCTTACTTAAAATTTTAAACTTTTATAGATAACATTCAAATACGCATGACGACATTTGTAAACAATCCTTTTTATTAGGGTGGCATAATCTGAGGCTTGAGTACCTATCTCCAAAACTTCGAGGCATAATATTCATGTAAGGTATGAACCACGCACACGGATAGATAGCAACCAACGTGATAAAACATTGATTTGTCACTTGAGTCTACATACTCGTATGGATCACGCCTGTTATTCCTTTAAGAGAAGTAGGCTTAGATCACGGATCCCTGTTTGTCTCGATCCTGACAAAACACTTCGGCTGTATTCATCTCTACACACTTACTTTATACATTCGGCGGTTATAGGTACCTACTTCTAACGTCACCCTTTTTCAATACGTCGCCTATCCGACTGTCATATGTCTTATCTTAACCGGAATTAATAATTTTTCATTTATATATTCACGCCTTTACGACCCTGACGGCATAGGTAGAGACTGTCGATCTCTCTTGTTTCACTCACACCCCTTAACTTTCTTGTGCATGCTCCTTTACGTACACCACGTAGTATGAAGAACATAAGAGCAGTAAGAGAAAATTAATATGTTTTAAATTACATATAATTTTATCTACTATCATCTACCCTAAATATATAACTCGTAACACCTGCAAATTTATGGATTAAGCTAGTGCAATTATTTTTGGAATTGGATTGAGTTGTTATGCAACATTTCAATGCTATGCGAATTCAAAGAGGGAATAATTGAAACCAATCATTGGCGCGGATGAACATTTCACGAACAATGAGGGAACCAGAACTGCAGTAGTCAGCTACCAGCTGCTTAAATATCATATAAATACCATAAATATATGTATAGCATTCGTAAAGTGACATGCGATTTGAAGACAGGAATGTTAGGAAAGATATACCTACAGACACATTTACTTACTTTAATCCTGTTTGGGATAGACTGCTAGAACAGTTTTGCAACGTATTTTAAATTGCAACCCTTTATCGAGTTATTATAATCAAATAATAATTGAACTGAATTGTTCGTAGGTTCTTGTTATTTTGTCATTTATTATAATTAAATATATTGTTTGATACTCCTATATTTTTATAAATAAATAGTAAAAGTAAGAAAAACTTCAAGGCATTGTAAATGTCCTGTGTCAGACTTGGTAGTAACTTTGTGACTTTTAGGATAGTTTTAATGGATTGGGATGGGATTTAATGTATGCAAGAGGGTCTTGGATTACTTAAATCATAAGTTATGCTTTAGTGATTGTGCATTAAAATTAAGTCATTGTGCATTTTAAATCTCTCATACACATTTTGCTATTAAAAACTTTATAAACGACCAAGACAATCATAAGCTAGTTAATAAAGTATTGTGAACGATAAGTTGTTAATAAAGTGATTTTATGGTTCCGTTACGGAAACTGGGAAATAGAATAAAAGTACCTACCAAATCTATATAATAATATATAATAATATTGTTGTAGGACACTATTTAACACGACACCAGTAATACTAGTCCCTTGCTAAGCACTTTTAAAAATCACACGAGCTTAATGATACTTATCAACCTATATTATAGATCAATACGTTTATAGCACACACAACCAACGACTAGACAGAAAAGCAGAAGAGTAGTTCGTAGTAGTAGTTTCGTAGTTCGTAACGCTGCCTCCACGAGAAATGGAATTTCATGATTGAGGTCCACGATTAGCGTTCAGGTGGTTAACCGATCGTGCCACGGGGGTAACATGTGTAACCCTTGATGATACTTTAAGCAACCCAATGCAGGACGATTTTGGTGTTTTTTGCCATCTCCGCCATAAATAATGGCTCTGATAAGTCACTAAATGTCTACAGGCTTCACAGATACTTTAATTTTACTCCGTTACGCATCGAGTAACCTTGAACTTATTTCTTTGTCTTGGTGTGAATGTTCTCAACTCCTTTCCCTCTTTGTGAGCTCCTAAATCATAACGGAGGACGCACTGATTGATGACTTTGGCATTAAGGCTTTTGAATACTGATGACGTTACAAAATGTCGGAAACCTTCCATAAGCTGTCCATCTCAGCTGGATTCTCCTGTCCGCTTCCCGGTCCAAATTGTTCTTACTAAGTTATTGAACTGCTATTAATAATAATGTACTATATAAGTGGATTTACACTTGATTTGTATTGGGAGAAAATCCCTTGAAGGATTATGTTTAAGGGCATATACTGCAAAATACTTACGAGTAGAGTATTTGGTATTAATAGATCGTACATGCTTTGATAAACAGAAAAATATTCTGTCACATCTTAATTACTCATGCTACTTGAACTCAGATTGAATATTCATTAATATTAAAATATATCACCTCCCTGTACTTTAAAATATAAGTACGCAAACTTACGTTTTACAACAGAATCCATGTATGAAGAAAATCGAGTAGGAGCTTACAGAAATTACAATGATACAACAATCAGCTTATTATAGTAAGTATCCCTGCGGTAAGTATAATTGAGGTATAATGTAGTTCTGTTGCATTGTAACTGTTGTAACTACACCTGTGTCCGTCTCCATAAAATGGATTCTTACTGGGGATTGAATTTTGAGTCAATATTTCCCATGGCACAACTATTCAAATTAGTTATTCCATTTTATACGAGTAGAAAAGGGGTGACTCTATTAATTTTGATGCACATATTTGCCATTATTCCAATGCAGTGTGGAATGACATTCTCACTGTTACACTATGATATCCAAAAAGGCGTATCAACCACTGAATTCACTTACAGCGCGTTTTGTGTACTGCTGTATATAGCTTTGTATCAAAAGTTCTACTGCATTATTGCGAATTTCAAAACGATTTCTGAGTTAAAACTTATAGTGGTCAACGATATTGAGAAGACTAAGCATATGAGTTTGAAAGAACAGGAATTGTTACATCAAAGAGTGAAAGATGGACGTTTCATGTGCTTACTTTGGTTCGTAATGGCCATGCTTGCAGCCAATACGTTTGCCTTAAAAGCCTTCGCAATAATGGCTTACAAATATTTCTACGAGCATAAAGTGCAATATGTGCTAGCCGAGCCTTTTTATACGCCGCAAATGTTTCGCACGGAGAACGATGAGTTACAGTTCGGATATTACTTGTATTTTTTCAGCTCACAGTTAATATTTGCTATGTACTACGGTTTCTTCTTAACTGTAACAGAGCCGTTGGGTCCGATAATGATTTTTCATATCTGTGGCTTAATAGAGGTGATGCGGTATAAAATATCGACTATATATGGTGAACAGAAAAGTCAAGAGGCAATCGATAAAACGTTCAAAGATGTTGCTGAGTTAACTCAACACGTGTACAGGTAAGTCATTTCACAAAACGGACAGGATACAAATAAATAAGTGAGATTTCCATTAACGGCTAGAAATAAATTAAATAGAATCTATATAATTTGTACACGGGTATTTTGTATCCATCGCGAGCCGGACAGAATAATTATATAATATAATTTTAATAATATATTTAATAATTTGTTCAATTTATTATCAGAGTTGTGCAGATATTAATATATGTGAGTGTTACTAGCCTATCTTAAAAGATATTTCAATAAACTTGCTTTTTCTATGACACTGATAATGATTTTTAATTATCATAATAAATCTGAAGTATCACCCCTTTCATTTATCATTTCGTATTTATAAAAATGTTTACAGTTTAATTTCATTACCATCAGACTCATCGGCAAAGTGAATAAGTTCGTTTGTTCCAATTACGAGATGAATCACAAGTTCAGTATGTTAACATGGCCTTTGTATGCTTACCAAATTAAAGAGGTAACTATCACCCTTATGTTCTTGATTAATAACTATTAATTGGGTGTAGTTCAATTGTGGCGGGGGCTTCACTCTGCATCAGTTGGGACAAAGTCTCAAATCTCTGAGCATGTACCAAATGAAAAGAAGTTATCTGATGTTCAATGCAAAGCAAAAAAATACATACATTTGTAAAATGTATCATTGAGTTCTATGTATCTGGTTAACACGTGTGTTCAAGGTGGTCATTGAAAGACTACCTTCGCAATAGCGGAGTTGAACACTCGAAACTCTGACTATCATACAAGGTTTTATCACTCGTATGTATGTTCTATTAAGCTTAAAAATTTTATGTATTTCAGGGTTTGAAACATAATTCATTTAATATTGAGTTCGCTATCTTCTTCATAGCAACCATGAGTCATCTCCTGATACCTAGCTTATGCAGTGATATGCTCAAAGAAAAGGTTTGTGTATAATTTACTTAATATATTTGGGTCCCCAATATGTACCCAATAATAATATTTGGGTCATTATTACAACAGTTGAACTTGCTCGTTAGTAAGCTTAATTAAGACTTGCGTTTAAATTACTAGTCACTGTACATTTAAGAAATATATTCTTATAATTGATTAATAAATACCTTATATATGTCAGACTTATAATGTTGAAAGCAGAAGAAAGCGTAGTTCTTAAGTCTACCTCCGTTGGGGGTCGACCTGAGACCCCTCGATTAGCGATCAAGTGGTTAATCATTCGCACCACGGCGATCGTCTAATATGTATACTTATAACCCAATCATGAAAAATCCTTTACAATCTATTCATGAAGAGTTACGTATTTTTTTTAGGGATTGGAATATCGCATGTCCCTGTATGAATGCAATTGGGAAAAGGTGGCTGATATTAAAAACCGAAAGACGCTGCTAATTATGATGACTCGTGCTAATAACCCCCCTATCATATACTCTATTTTTGGAGTAATGTGCTTGGAAACTTTCGTGAATGTAAGTATATATATATAGCATGAATTTATAGGTCATGGCACATGGATTATTAGTAAGAGGTCGCTAGTCTTTCGCCAAATAAATCCCGTTGACCCCTAGTCCTTTAGTTACTTACTACGATATGCTGGCAAACACGGCAGCTGCTTAACATTTCTTACGTCCCAGGTCAGCACTGGACAACTGCTATATCATTGACCATTTGCTGGTATATCCCACCAATTCTTTGTTTGCATCCTACTACATGTCATACCAGGAATACAGATACCTACAATTTTACTTATTGCATATCTTTGTTTAAGTTTGTTTATATCATATAAAATGTGAATACATTTTATCTAATACTAATTATTGATTAATAAATAATTTATAGATATATTAATTTAAATCGAATTACTTATTAAAGCATTCACATTTGTTTCAGACGTGCAAGAGTGCATACACAATTTTCAACATGTTGAATCTTTTTCTGGAGGATAACTAAGAGCATTTGTCTCGAAATTCTAATTCACGTTGCAGCAACATGCTTTTAAATTTTAATTTAGTTTGCTTGCCACATGCTTTTATTTAAAGATATTATGTAGCAATTACTGTTTCTTATATTAAAAGACTTAGTGAAAAGTCATGTCCCACAGATTAACATAACACAACTACAGAATGAAATTTTTCAAAAGGTATAACAATATAACTTTTACGTAACTATTAAACTAGATATCAACAAATTGTTAAATAATACCGGCTTTATTTAAAACCAATTTAGACTATCAAATAACATTTACAATACCATTTCATTTAAAAATCAATGCAGGAATTTATAGGAATTAGTAGGATGAACTTTCAAATGAAACATAATATACATGATTGGAGTTCTTGATTACAAGATAAATATATATATTAAAATATCTTCTGATGCTCCATTTATCAATGCTTTTCATCTTCCACAAACCGATTAAGAAGATTAAAAATAGTGTAAGCTGTCTTCATAACCTGTAAAACAAATATCTGTTAAAGTTAAAACCATAACTTTAATTGATATTCGAAACTTGAGTGCTAGTCTGTGATGAATATTACATTTTGAATTGCTGCCATTATTCCCGATGAGGTCCCTGGTTTGATTCCCGGTGGAGGCAGAGTTTTCCAGTCTTGTCTTGATTATATTTGCTATATATGTATTTATCTATGCATAATATGTTTTCTTAAATATACGTTGACTAGCACCCTAACACAAGTCTTAAATGAACTTACCAAGGGGCTAGTTCAATTGGTGTAATAATGTCCTAAATATTATTATTATTCTCGGCATGTCGTAGGAAGAGATTAAGGAGGAGGAGCGTTAAAGATAACTATGGGGCACGAACCAAATATAAAGAGGACCCGGCGAAAGGAGCAGTCCCCGTTACGCGGAGCGGAGTGGAGTCCAAATGGCGTGTTTTAATTGGTGCAGAGTCACCCTGCGTAATGCCACGCTAGTTTCCATACAAATATTGCGTTAGGCCCACTCCTCTTATTAATTACTTCATGCTATGGGGCGATGGGGAACTTATGACCAAAATTCCATATTAATTTCATTACAAGTTTGATACTAAAGTGACTAAGGATATATCATCCAATCCGTAAGGGTTTACAGGACTTGAATGTATATACATTTATAAAGTTATCTATCATATCTTTATCAGTCAATATTCTACTAGAACACTTGCATATTATTATAGTCGTACTTACGTTAACCATACTATCTAGGCACATAATGCCAAAGATAGAGCATATGACGGGAGGTCGGTTTGCTCGTATTAGCATCGTGAGTATCACTTTTCGATTTTTCATATGAGGCTCCAATTCCCAGTTGCAATCGTACAATGCTTGTCTTAACTCCATACCCTGAAAGTGTTTTGTAGTAAACAAGATTAGTAAATGCAAGTTAAAAACCCGATTTCTCTTAACAAATACGCGATATTGGCAGATTTGTCGCTATCCAAGTCATAGACAAAACAACACAAACGAAACACGTCACGAAAAGTCATTATAAAAAATATAAATCGCCGCGCCGTGCCATTACAATTTAACGAAAAACTTCATATTCCGAATATTGCGAATATATGTCGTCGATTCCAAATCCATATTTTTTATGTCTTGTTTTTAAGGTAATGTTTCGATCGAGTCTATATACATGCGAAATGCTCAAACTATGGTGAGGGTAGTCATCGCGAGGAAACTCATCTACTTGCATTCTTCGGAATAGGTATATAGGTCTATTTTTGCCACATTAGGTGCTATTTGGTTAAAACATACAAACCAGATAGATTTTAAGTGGCCAAAAGTTAGGAGCGAGGAAGCTGTGACGAGTTTTTATTAAATCGACATGGTATATAGGGAATTAATAAAGACTTTTCAACTCACCTTTTCTTTTATAATATCACTACATACATTTGGCGTTATGACATGAAACAGGACTGCACTCAAAAATAGAGAAAACTTTATGTTGATGGTACTTTCCACGAAAAGGCTCTGAAATTATAAAATTTTTTAGCAGTCATTTGCATTTGCATAAGTAAATTATGAAATAAGTAAACTAATGTGAGTATAGTTAAAATACTCTCTATATTTTTAACACGGTGAACATTATTTCTACCATTTAACTACTATTGAGTTAACTATTTAGAGAATGTCTGAAGTACATGTGTATTTCCACCTTTTAAGGGCTATCGTTGTGTTTCATGAATAGTTTTAGGGCAAAAGTTAATTTTACCTGTTTTATTTGGTACACAAGAAGCGGAATACAAAAAGCACTAAACTTATTGTTGACTTCGTATACGGAAGTTGCGATTTCGTTGGTCTTGGAAATTAATCTGGAAATATAAGATACATAATGTTAGACACATAATAGCTTGACTGTATTTTTCTCTACACTTATCCATAATAAATCTTAATTATTATCTTATTTTTAGCTAGTGCCACCAAAAGTACTGATTCAAAAGAGGGTAAACAGTGCCTGTCTATCTGTTAGTTGCTTCCCAAGGTTTACTTACAAGTACACGTGTTGAGTTAGTTTCGCAACGTCTCTGAATATGACATCAATCTCATTTGCGCTCAACTTTTTTGTGTACGTATTACGGAGTGCCAATATAATCAAATCAATCTGACCACACACGTGAAACATCATTATAGGGGGTATCGTTTCAGTTATTATAAGAATGAAACATACGCTGGCCGAGTAGATTACTTCTAATATAGTTAGGCTAATGAAGCATTCCAACGTTAACTGGCCGTTTTCGTGTCGACAGAACAGCGGTGTTTCAAACGTTTCAGGTAACATCCACTCCACCTTTTCCCCTCTAAAATGCTGTCTAGTCATTACGAATAATGCATTAAAAACAAATAGATGCGCTACAGGCAGAGTTAACATATACCACATTCTGCAAAGAAATATCCCATGTCTTATTCGTTTTTCAACAAGTTGTTGCTGTTCCAGCGTCAATTGTTTCGTTAGTTCTATGTCAGACTCCAAATGTTTTTTTAGTTCCGCAATCATACGAAGTTTCGTAATCAAGGTGTATATTTTGTGATCTAATGTAAGGTAAAACAAAACGAAAATCGATGTGTAGGCGAAATCGGTACTAGCGATCCCTTTTTTGATATCATACTTAAATAAGGAGTATGACATCCCAAGTTGAACTGGAATAGTCAGTATAAGGGTTAACCACGCGAAATAAAACTTCTTTGTTCTGTTGTGATGGTTCGGTATAGCCCATTCGAAATATTTTGCAAATGGAAAGATTTCTTCATAACTTTTATCCCAATAGTTTTCCATATCAAAATAGTTGCGTCGCGACTAGTAATCGGAATCCGAACAAAACTAACGCTTTGTCCATTTATTTTCAATTCCAACACAGAAAATTAGTTTTTGAATTGTACCTGACTAAAAAAAGTTTGCTAGATAGTGATATTTGATGTTTGTACAGAAAATAGTAATACAAAATCAAATTCTTCAATAGATTTCTATGTACATTTATTAATTATGCCGATGCAAAATATAAGTGATAGGATTCCTCACGATGTATTCCTTCACCGTAGTATTCAATGCATTTCGTTAATATATTTTTATTAGGAAAATGTACATACAAATTCATTAATTCGATGTCGTCAGGAATAATTATAAAATGGATGAACGAAATCTGGGAAACAATATCTATACGGTCACTACAAGCATAATTGTATTGGTTACTTATTACAAAAATATTATATTTATGTCTGAGCTAGCACAGAAACAATGCTACGTAATCAATATAAATAACATAATTATAATTAGTTTGAATAGTATTATAACTTTATCGTATTTCGTTGTAATACATTTTCTGAAAACCGATTGTAACTTTAAACTACGTAAGGGGTATAAAAAAGAGTTTGAATCAAAAACTGAGTAAGGCGAGAGAAATTAGTCAGAATCGTTCAAGGTAAATGGTACTTTTTGCTGTAGTAAGTCGTTGGGTAATTGACATTTACTAAATGTATGTTTGCGTAATTTAAAAATTATTATGATAAAAATAGATAACCAAATTTGTATTTGATTTCTTGGTAAGAGTTTATTCAAACATTTTACCTGTTAGGTACCTGACACAAAGGTAAAAAAGTATGTATCTACAATCAATTTAATGAGACTAGCATTAAGCAGTTGTCGAAGTTAGGTAAATTGATTAATTTGCGAATTGCTGATCGATTTAATAAAACTTTCCAGTAGCTACATATGTTTTTCTTTTTTATTCTGTATTTTCATATTTGATATTCATAGTATCAAAACTAAATATGTTTTTTTTTCAAAGTTATAAGTATTTTAACAGAATTGCTATATTCATATACTAACTTCATCAGAATTATTGTAATATAATACGAAGCATCTACCTACATCTCCAAATTGAGCTAAATAAATATGATCCTTCTAACATGTTCCATGATTTTAATGCTAAGTATATGTTAATTACATTCATTGCGCACAATATACGAGCAGATTATTCTAAAACTTCCTATTTATCCCACGTCAGGTTAAATTTAGCTCCATTCAACATATTTATAAATACCTTAAAAAATATTATAATCATTTATTATCACATAACAAACCGGTCAAGTTATTTAAACATTTTGTCACCCTTTACACATCGCATCAGCTACAATTAGTTCCATGCATAATAATGCCTTTATGCAAGTGGGAATGAAATAGCTACTCTTGAAGCAGCCACTTCAATTTGCACCTCCACTGAATATGCTCCCACCTTTGCTTTAGTGGCAGATAACTATGTAAATGTACAGTAGTGGCTCCACGAGCTTAGCGCGAACCAATCGCTGCTCTATGGTAATGTTGGGATAAAACGGAGTTATATATTCGTATATCTTATAATTTTAACAGTGATCTCAGTATGCTAAGAAAACCTGGAATGTGAAGAATGTGTCTAGTAAAAATGAAGTTCTTATGATATCTACCTTCCCCTCTCTAGAGAGACATCGTATGTCTGGTTTGTATTTATGTCTGTCTGTATACAGCAGCATGGTAAGCTATTGTATCTAGGATACTGATAAGGCAGAAAAAAGTGGGTTTGAAGCTAGTAAAGACTATTACTTGATGATGGACACTCAAGGGTTAGCTGTTGTTATGCATATTAAATATTATTTGAAACTGTGACGTAATAAGTATCATTTAAGTAATTTAAGTACCAAAAAGGTAGAGTTTGACGGGCTAGGTCGCGTAGAATATATACAATTAAAACTGGAGACATCCTTCTCAATGCGCGTGTATGTGGCGTGAAGAAGAGAAGATCATGTTTGACAAGATTAAAGAGTGTGAGCGAAGCAAGAGAGATTTGTCAGGATCGTTCCAAATGGCGATCGGTAGTGTCTGCCTGCCCCATCATAAAAGTACGGCAGTGTGTTTATGTATATGTGTGTAACTAGCATTAATATTTTTTGTTTCTTTGTTATTACTTTTGCCCGGAAGTTAATTAAGGACGTGGTGTGTTAATTAAGTAACGCAATAAACGTGTAAATATACCTATTCACATTCCTAATACGAAAACATGTGATGGAGAAAATTCGTAAAAATATTCATTCCAGTGTAATGAAAGGTCGCATAAAATATGAAACTTTTTGTTTCATTTCAGCTCTCACGTATAACGTATTCATGTTGGCACGTAGCGAAAGCCACACGAGCATCAGAGATGAAAAATAGTTGCCTCCATCGTGTAGGTGCTCGATATAAACCAAGGATTATTACAGTGTCAATCTTTGCAAAAATATCAAGGTTTATTTTTGTCTCTGATACTTAGTATGGCTTATATCACATAGGAAGGATAGCTGTGCGGGTATTAAACGGTTGGAAGTTAAGGTAGCATATTTTTGATATTTGCAAAGTACTTGTCTCAATAGAAATATTTATGTGGATTAGAATGTAATTGTATATACGAGACAAACGCGTTCAGCACCATTAACCCTTAGGTGGGGTAGTCGGAGGTTCAGGTGTCCATCTCCGCAATTGCGAAGGTAGTAATTCTATGGCCACCTCCAACCCACGTGTTGACCAGATAGTCAGTACTCAATGTGACAGTACAAGCACTAACTATTACCTGTTCGGGGAATGGGTAGTTTTCCTCACGATGTTTTCCCTCACATCTTATATTACGAAAAAGTACATAGAAAATCAATAAACTTCATTTCCATTGGTACATGCTCAAGTGCGACTTGAACCCTGTACCTACTGATACAGAGTCAAGCCCCAAACAACTGAGCTACGTCGAATTCAATTCTGTTTGTATTATTTATTACGTGTCAAAGACAGGATTAGAATAAAATATGGTATTCATTAGTGAGTCTTATTTATTATTATTAATCAATATAATAATTCATGCAAAAATTATCTAAATCGGTTCGATTGCACGATGGTGTTTTTAATTTTAATAATCTATACAGTAAACTGTCACTAATCACATGACTGCATCGCCTCGTTATCGCAATATTTTGTCCTTCATGTTTCAAATATAAGACCGTAATTCCTATGATTAAAAGTAGTATAATAGCTTATTTTCATTTATTTCAATGTTCAAAATAATGTTCTCTGCACAAAACATAGTAATGGACCTGTCAACGAGCCAAGTTGGTTCCCAGGGTTAACTCTTAGAGTAGCATTTAGATTTCGACTACAGATACCTGATAGTGAAGCGTATAAAGCGATTGTTTATTTCACTGTTTTCATCCACCCACATGCGAGGAAAACAATTTATATGAAAGTTCATCTACCCGGCGATACAAGGTAACTGTATGTGGGAGAGCGCAATTTTCATTCGATGCTAACTCGATTTGATTATAATTTAGAGGTAGGATGGAATACTTCCATTGCAGTGGAGTGTTGCATCCTCATAAAACTTGAATGAAAATCGTAAGTAAAATGATCTGCGCTATTTTCATGTGGAAATACCTATGCTGCAACCGGTAACTGAATCTGGAGCACGGGTTAGTATGAAGATTAAATTTATGTGTAATTGTCATAACTACAGAGGGGACAAAAACTAGGGGCATTTTTTGTTACTGATTTTATTATTTAACATTTTTGCTCACCAAAACTAATAAATAATTTTGAGTTACTACGGTAGATACAGTTGTTTTTGAATCCGTGTCCAAAAAGAGAATGTTGATGTTTTTCTTTGGTATCGTTCTTTCTAAAAAATGGACTGCCAAAAGTAGTATTTCGTTATAAAAATAACATTGGTTCACACACAAAATAGAACAACGTTTTTTATGAAGTTTTAGTGAAAAATTATATATCAGTTCATTTTCTGTATCATAAATCAATAGAAGTTCACAGATATGTTACTGTAACTCATTATCATTAGTATTACTTTGATATTTGAAGATCCGGTTCGAGAAGCTTTCATCGTAATAAATACGAATGTTATTTTTATTAGAAGATCGAAGTTTCGATTTAAAATATTCATGTTCTACACTTACCGTTCGTCTTATTTGAATATTCCTGCCATAATCCTACCATAATGTCTTGGAAGAAGACCTGGTTCAGCTTTGATAGCAACCGAAGTAGGAATTTCGCTAGAGATCTTTGAAACTCTATCATTGAATTATCTAGAATGCTCGCCCATGTTATTTATACCAACTTCGTCTCAGAAAATTACGTTTTAAAACGAAGTTATGGTACAATTCTGCTATATGATTGTAATGACATTAAACAACTGCATCAAAATATAAACAACTGCATAAGAAATATTTTCTGTTTTATTATAGATATAAAGTAATGGCGGATTACACATTACTATGTTAGTATGGTAGACTATGATATATAAGGTTTTTTTCCGCCTGCGCACACATAGGAATTGAGTGCTAGGTTTCATTACGTATATCCGTATTCCTAATTGTATTACTTCCGATCAATAATAAGTTCTAACGCAATCGTTAATTATTTTCAAAGATAGGGACTAATTAATTTCACAGACATAACGAGACAAATCCTCTTTTTATTAAACGCAGTTTTGTGCTCACAATTTGATCATAAATAAAGTAAATATTAATTTTGTTAATAGATCATTTTAAATGGGGAGGCAAATATTGAAAGTTGTCTCTATCTAGATTTAAGTTCGTAGTTCGTCAATTTTAATATTGTAAGATTGATTTATGCTAACGTACCGTTATGGTGTATGGCATGACAAAGAAACCTTGGGTAGCGACTAATAATTGTTGAGTCTTGATTCGCCTGGATTTTATAACAAATAAACAAATCTTCGACTTGAATGGAGAGCATAAGAAATCTTGTTTATTATGAACGCCTGTCTTATTTAAGGAGTACTTTTTCAGATCCCAGAAGTTTGTTCCCGAAACAAATAGGTAAAACAAAAGCTGTACAGACTATTTCAAATATATTAATCGGCTTTCTTCCTCAAAACCTGAAGATAAATGCTCTAGAATCTGATACCAGATTACGTCTTTATTTAGACAGGCTTTTGGTTTCGTCGCTTCCCCAGTCACAAAGGCCCTTGATCAAAAGTAAATATGCCGAATAGATAGAAAGGCGTGTGATGTTTGACAACTACAGTGCTATCTCTTTTCCTATTCACTTTATGCTTAGTTCGGTGAAATAGCGTCGAATAGTTCGAAGAAAATTGTAATAAGAGTTTATTTTTTAATAGACTTGTGAAGTGACTTGAATTTTACTTTACAACATTGTGTAACTAATTAAATAGAATGTGTATATTGTAAAGTTATAAATAGTAGTAATAGTAGTCATTATTATTTATTACAAAAAAACTCTGACCAGAAATTTCTCGCTTTGATATTAACTAAGTTGTCCTAATAAGAGTCGGCAAATATTGGGTTTTAGCGCTTATTGAATTACGACTTACACCTGCTCACGAAATGTTCGTTCCATCAACAAACTTTGCCAGTAAACAAATCAAATTCAACTTCGAGCTTCATATAAGCGAAGGTTCTAGATGTTTTATTTCTGATATCACAACCTAGGTATGACTCAAAACATCGTATAGTTGCTGTTAAATAGAATAAAGATTTTGGTTTCATAGCGTGATTCGTCATAGCTTACCGATTTCATATACTAAGATCGAGGGTCCATCTTCGATATTGCAGTTTAGTGATTCTATGACCATTTCAAACCTTCATGTTAACCGGGCAGTTAACAACTAACATGACAGGTGGTAGACGGTATTGTCATTTACATGTATACTATGTAATACCTACGTCTTACCTGGCTTACTATTAAGCTGGCTATTGGTTACATCATAGTTTGTCATGATAGACAGTAGTATTAATAAGCCCAGTTTATGGATAGCCCTTGACAAGACTTTACGTGTCTATATCAGTGGAAATATAAGTCAACCGAGATTGGCAAATTATACGATCCCGTCACGTTTTGCTTGTTCAGCGACGTGGCTGAGACTGAAGACTACGCTTTAAAATATGCAGACATCGAGGAAAAATAAAGTTAGGAAATTCTTACAAAGTAACAACTCACAAGATTTCTAGGGATGAAAACAGGGAACGGGGTTCAATATTTATAAACTTTGTGAAATACAAAAATGAATATGTATTTCTGATTTTTATTAAAACTTGCGCTTGGATACATGTTACAATAATTGTTGATTCTGTTCTTAAGATTACGTAAAATAACAAAATTTCTATACAAGACTAATTATCAATGTGACAGAAATTTCGGCGTTATGTGATGCAAATCGTGTATCGTATTTTTAAAATTGTATTACACTCGTGATTCATATAAAATACTCTACAAGTTTACCTACAAATCCTGAGAGTGAATTTTCTCAATCCTGATGAACGACAATATTTTCAACCTTGAAAGTCACTTCGTTATCTTAAAAGCGAAATGCTTTTCAGCGTCTCAAAATTAATAGTCTTCCGCTCATCCCTAATCAATTGTATTAGAATGACAGAGGTTTAAGTAACTAAGAGCAAAATCTGAACAAACATTTCCTTGAAATACGGATAAATCCATGGCAGAGAATCTCAAGACTTTTGCAATCAAATACTGAAAGCGTAATATTGATGAAAGCGGGTAGTAGAAGTATTAAAATAGAACTTTAACTAAAACTGGTACATAGAAAAGATGCATATTCATAATATTACGAGATTCTACTATAACTTAATTTGAGAATCTCAATCACAAACAATGTTTGAAACAGAAAAAGGTTAAATCCAGATTCAAAATTTGATTCGATTTTCGTGGAATGTTAAAAACCGTAGCAGCCACTTGACTACGAGTGTTCCGTTTCAGGGATTGTAGTAACTTGTATAAAACAATAAAGGAAACCTTACTGGGATTGAAAAGATACCTTTAATTTTGACGACAACTGATTAAAATCCTACATATAAAGGAACAAACCGATGCGTGGCATCGTACCAATTGTTTGACACAGCAAATTTGTGTTATTCTTATGACAATGGATGCTTCTTAGTAATAATGGATTTGATAAACAAAGTGATACAATGTGACTTAAATTAGTATTTATAAACTTTTTTTTAATTCTTGAAAACGTAAGCTAATACCAGAGTGGTGGTCATAAGATAATATTTTAATAAATAGGATAGTTTTTTGTATTATTTATTACGTAATTTCGTCTTAATTCATAAAATATAGCATTGCACAAACAGCACTTCATATCAAGACAAATACAGCTACAATATTGCAAATTGAACAGTTAATTAGAACATTTCCAGCTGTTAGCGCCAAAACTTCAAGAGCCATATGTGTTTGAATGAAGAAACATTCCTAAATTTCACTAATTAGCTTGCTGAGTTTGTAAATAAATTACCGCACTTTCATGCTGTCAAGACGCTATGGTTTCTTTAACTGTGAAAATAATAATTGAATATTTATGCACATACATTCACGCCCTTTAATCCCTTTTGGGGTGGACAGAACCTTGGAGTCATGAAAACATCTCCTTGGCAACTTATTATAAATGAATATTGGGGTTCTGATGTGACATGGAACATTGGTAACAGGTTGCTAGCCTATCCCACATGATTTCATACCCTCCATGTCCCTTAGTCACCTCTTACATGCCGGTAAGAACGGCAGCTAGTTAGCATTCTTTCTACGTTCCAGACTAGCACGGGACAAATATAGAACTTGATTCTTGTTTCAATAGTTTTCAAATAATTGGTAGCCATATCCAACACATTTTTAACATAATATAGATGTTCAATATCAAATAATTGTTTACTTCATAAATATTTTGTACGTTGTTTAAATAGTTTTGGATGTAAAACTACTACTATACAAATAGATCGATGCTGATAAAGAGGTAGAAAAGAGGGGAATCTTATTATAGAATCGACATTTAAAATACTTGACGCATATTTGAACTTCAAATACCGCTGTTCACAATTTCATTACAAAGCCGCACAGGCGGACTAATTATTACTGTATAAAATCAAAGCTTGTAAGACGGTGAACGAATAGAAAATTAGGTAATTAGGAAAACTTATTACCATTCTCAGCGCGTAAAAGGCGCATTAAGTTTATTTTATACGCCGCGATAAGATCCATTACAGATTACTTAGCTAATGCTGAGGTTCGCGGGATTAACAAAGCCTTAGGAGAAAAAGAGTGTATGTTTTAGTAGATTTAGATTACAAAGGAATAAAGTATGATGATTTTTAGTATGGACGTTTTGACAGGTTTTTAATAATAGTAACGTAACATGTTGTGGTAACACATTATAAAAAAACAGTTACAAAAAACTGGTCTCAATATCGAATAGGCTGATTTTATACACCCTGATATACACAATTCAATTTATATACTATTAATAATCATGGAGAACTCAAATACTTTACGAGGAATATTATTATAATAATTCAATTTAATTCTAGTGATTAAAATTCATTGAATGGTAAATTAAAATTAAACTCATAACATTTTGTATTCAACTGCATCAGTTTATTCCCAATGATCGAACTTATTGTCATCAACTGGGTCACCGTAGTTGGGTATGTTAATCAATTCAATCTGATTAACTATTCAGAGATAATAACAATTGAGTGAATCGATGGAATTATTGTTATAGTCGTGTAGTTTATAAAAACTACCTGTCATATTAACCAACATTCGAAGATCGTTAAACATAATTTTATACGTACATACTTAACTACATACATACACACTTAACATATTTACGCACATAGCTTAATACAATAATATGATATTTATTATGTGCTAATAAGTTAAGAAGATGTTTTCATGTATTCAAGGATCTGTCCACATCGGAAGGGATTGAACGACGTCAATGTATGTTTATGAATGAGTTAATTAAGTGCTATGCACAATTAATTTATTTATTTATGATCAAGATACATTGTGTTTGAATATCTTACAACTATTCTTAAAAATAACATTAATATATCTTAAAAAATAAATCATAAAATATATGACGCAATTATACAAGATTACAAAACCAAAATACAGTCCTTAATATTTTAATAAAATGACTATTTCCCACACTTTTCTTAATTTATTAATTTACTCTAACTTAGCAACTATTGTTAACTGTCTGATTATTACGTGTATAAATATTCCCATGCTGATCTAAAAGAGTGTAAATTGGCTGCTGTTCTTCCCGGCAAAGCGTAGGAGGTGACTAAGGGACTACGGAAAATGTAATCAATTGGAAATGAAACCTATAAAGTATCCTAGGAGATATTATTTCCGAGGTTTCGTCCGCACTGAAATGGATTTAAAGACTTTAAGGTATACGTATATTATATTATGTTGAACGTCGCCTCTTTTTGTCTGATTCTATTATATAGTTTTGTAGACATCTGTCACGTTGTGAAATTAGTATATTATTGAAACTAATAAAAAATATATGTTTTAAATTATGAAGCAGTTAGTAGTTCAGTTGATGCTTATAGAATAATCAGAAATCATTATACATTTTCCTGTCCACTGTTAATAGAAACATTAATGTTTTAATGGAGTGAGCGTAGGTTTAGCACAAATTGACACGCAGCTTCACAAGCTCATTTGAAATTAACATTCAATTAACAACTAGGAACGACAGTTTATTATCAAGCTAGTTAATATTTTGACTAGTTTCATAATTAATCATTAGCGTTGTATCTCTTTATGTGTGCTTATTACTTATAAGGATCTCCTGTCGACATTTACCTTGACTTTATGTACCTACATTCACTGTGATGTGCAAAGAACTTTAAGAAATAGGTATTTTTGTTATGTTTGAACCCTCAATGCGTAGTAGAAAAATATCAATTGATAACCTCTTTTGTTGTATAAAAGAATTGAATCGAAAATATTTCTCTGCGAAAGGGAAGCAGTTGTTATCACACTAGTACTTATTGTAACGGGCTCTGCTCAGGGAAATGTGGAAGTTTAGTAGTTACCAGCCCATTGATATGTAACTCAGGCATTTGGTGGTTTTGGTTACATTTGCATACGCTCATATGAGGCTCGTGCGAGGGCCTGCGGTGCCTACAATTTCCATAAATAGCACCCCCAGTACACTGAGGCAAACGCGCTTCTGCGACTCTAGGTGGCGCTTTAAAACGCGGTTTCTGTAGATAATTACTTGCTTGCCTTAAAGCAAGTGACAATAAAGGCGATGAAACCAACGTTTTTAGTACGTGCCAAAGGTTTTGTCGAGTTTTATTTTAAGAAGAGTAATTATAAATATATTAATTAGCTAAGCGAAATTTCAGTTACAAACAGGGGAATTCACAGTCGCATTATATGTCGAGCTGATTACTTTTGTGACAGAGTTGTTGACAACGGGGATGACATTTTAATATCATCTGTCATCCGGGTTTGTGCGTAATTATTGTCGCTGTTATCTAGAAATAGTAGTGTTTTACTAAATAGTTTCCAAACTTACATTTAAATATTTTTTTCTTATGTACAATTTATGTGTATTACGTTAGATATACTCGTGTTTAAAAAGGTTAAATTGTTCTACACTACTTTTAATAAATAGTAACAGTTTCTGTATGTTTTTGTATTTGTATTATAAAAGGGTACGTATGCTTCAGTAAATGCACGAATATTTCATTTCAGATACCATGGAGGTTTAATATATTTTTTTTAATTTTGTAAATAGAGAAAACCTACATGTTTTTGCCACGCTCTGAAATGAAACAGGTGGTGTTCTGATTGGCGTTTCGTAAGAGCAGAATATTTCGGTCATTTTTTTTACATTATATGGCTACGTTTAATACCGACTAAAATTATATTTATGAATTTTATGCCACTGTGTTCCGTTAATCACAACAAAGATTTACATTAACTTTATTACGTAAATACTTATGTCCACGTATATATAATATAATTAAGACCGGTAAGAGCAAATATATAAGAGACCAATTAATTGGTTATCATCTAGCTCATAATGTATGTTTGCAGTTTATATAAGGTTAAATACATTCTCTTAAATTCCTTTCGCGGTAGATGGAACCTTGGAGACTCCACAATATCGCCTGGCTCACTTTTTAGCATGAATATTGGGGCTTTGATGTCATATGGAACACACCACAGGTTGTTGGCCCATCCCCCAATATATTCCCCCTTTATATAACATGCCGGGAAGAACGGCAGCTAGTTATCATTCTTTCAACGTTCCAGCTAACACGTGAGTTTCTTATATAAGTTTATCCTTGATAAAAATAGGAGGTCTCACAAGAGCATCCATATTACGAATCTCATTTTATGCAACGCTACACACACTGGCTATTCTCTTTGAAAAATACATATTATTACTACATGTGCGTCCACAGTCTGTCTCTTGGTTTGATATTATACACATACGTAACAGTTTTCGTATTCCCAGACGAGATGGACTGAAAATAGAGTAAATTCGTCTCTGATACATAGTTTTAGTATACCAGTAAGGGGTTTTAATACATCAATGTGGTGGTAGCAAGCGTATCTCGTAAATTGAATCATCAAAACTTGGTAAAATCTAAGCTCATATCAAAACATTTTGACAGATTACAATGACAAACAACAACTACTAGCACAAATTTAAATGAAATTTAAATATACTCGTAAGAATAATGGAATAATAGGTAAGGAATAAAAGCACTAACTCTGATATTAATGACGGATAGAGGTTGTTGTAATCAACAAGTTACCTTTTTCCAATTCAAATTACCTACACTATGTTTGTCTGACTGGTTCAGAATATTTTGTTACAAAAACTTCAAAATTCACGTGAATTTACCATCTTTGCACGTTGCTGCATCAACACTTACCTTAAATACCGTAGCAGGCGACCTCTAACTCTAGCTTTTGCCATTTTGTGCCGGAACTTTGCAAAGCAGTTTCTGGATTTGGAAGCCATCCAAGTTGGAGCGAATCTTGAGTTAATACTGCGATGTGTTTGGAAACCGAACACAGGCGAGTGGACGCTACACCAGGGCACTGTGTTGGCTTTAACAAACACAGCTACACACTCGGACAAATCGATGGCAGCAAAGTAATTACGGACAACTGCAATTTTAACAAAATGTTTTTTTTATAGAAAATAGCATATTATATCAATATCTAACGTTTCACAAAACAAAATTATAAAATTTCCTATTATTGTGGTTTTTTTCGGAAGTAATTAAAGATATATACCCTCCTTTTTTTAAAACAAGCAACGTAAACAGTGACATGTAACTATGTCCGTAATTGCGCGGGAGTTTGCGCCCCGTAATCTGGCGTAAACAAGAACATGTGGCAGATGTCATGTTCTTGCGCGGACAGGTTATGTTTTACAGAAAAAAAAAATTTAAAATAATTTTCTTGACTTGCACATGAAACTAGATGATTTTATATTAAAAAGAAGAAAAAATAAGTGTGACAAGGAACAAAATACTTTTAAATATGGCAAAAAAGGCGTCCAGAAAGAAATTAACGACAGCACCGGTCTAACAAATTAATTAAACAGAAACTGTGGAAAGAACAAGTTTATGTAAGACATAAATATATATACACACATAAATATATTTTAATAACTTTTACTACGTTTTACTATGAATGTTGATTTCGTTCTTATTTAGACTAATTCAAAACTTGAGGTTATTACGGCGTAAATGCAGATATCTGGCAGGTGTCATTATTTACTGCGAACTTTACTACTCAGATGTCTCTATTTACAGCCACTTCATACAAGTATTTTGATCGAAATTCATTTTTTTAGTTAATTCAGATACAGAGAAAGCTCTTATACAATAAGTGGGCATCCTACAAGAAATTGAAACACAATCCCTAAATAAAAGATACTATATTAGTATATTTTACGTCGTAGAAACGTACCCGTCCCGTTCAAGCCTGTGACGTTATAATGCTAATTAGGTGCCGTGATTCAATGGAATCTTTTGGGCGATGGGCTGGCAATCTGTCATCAATGTTGTATATGACACAACATCTCTAATATTTATGCTAAAAAGCGACCTAAGAGGTATTATTATGCCTCCAAGGTTCTGTCTACCCCATATTTACATTTACATCCATACATATCTTCATGCTCGCAAGTTCATAGATAGTACCATCCCTTGTAAAAAGGCTGTTATACAAAGTCATTAACTAGCTCCACAATCTCCTTATCAATTTCAACTTTACAATGTCCTTCCGTTCCTTTCTACTGTCATAACTTTCGCTTCATACCTCTCATCTTAAGTGCATGATCCACACACGTGAGCATTTCCTGCAACTCCCCAGCAGATGAGGCAAGTTGAATCTGGTCGTTTATTCTGCTCACCCATACGCTATCCCCAGTCTTTTTACTTTAAAAAAATATCAATTTACAACTTCACCATCTTCGACTAGGGTTTGATAAAAGTAATTTGCTAAAGATGAAACTGTGGCAAAAAGGGGTTCCAACGAAGTTGTCAGTTGCCTTTACGATTACATTAGAAGGAAAGCTGAAGAGGGTCTAGAAGATATGCACTTATGGTCAGATAGCTACGGTGGTCTGAACCGGAACCGGACAATCGATCCGCATCTGAAAGGTTTCTGACAAAATATCTCTTGCTTCACTCACACCCATTAACCTTATCATACATGCTCTACTGTTCTTCACACTACGTACACCCACCTTGACAAGAATGTCTCCAATTTGATCTCAATAAGTTCTACGCAGCCTCCCCCGTCCGAATTTACCTTCCACTTTGGCTTTATAGATTCTTTTAATAATCCTCGTTTAATCCATCCACACATCAAACCACCTTAACATACCTATCTCTATTTTCGTCTCTAAATCTTCTTTCATAGCACAACGTTCACGCATCACACTGTACCGTAGCCTTTCACAGAACCTAACATTACACTCTCCTGAGGGACCTCATCTCTACCACAATAATTTTGCTTTCATGATACTTCTGCCATACTAGCACTCATTACCTTACATATTCGTATTTGCCATCACTTTTTAGGTCACCATAAAAAGGTCATATATAACAAGAAGGAGACAGGATGGACACATGGACTATGCATTAATTTTCTAAAACTAAACAGATTTTCTGTCACTAGAATGGTACACCTGCGTTTGCTGGAGTAAACTCAACAATGAACCCTATGCAGTTGTTGAAGTGAGCTAAAACGAAATTATGAACTTAAAAAGTTTCTTGAACAGTACCTACACATGATTAAAAAACCCAGGACTTGGTGTACGCGAAACATTGGTACAACCTCATAAGTCGGACATGATATCTTAAAATTACGATTTAGATATTTAGAAGAAAAAAAGGCACGGTCTCAGCAGAATGAAACCATTCCATTGGAATTCTCAAATTATTATAATGCAGGAATATCAATCACGACTGCTAAGTATGTATTTGTGTTTGCAAAATCTAATCCCATCATCTGATCACAACTTCTTTAAGGAGTTAAAACATGGTCTAGGTGATGAAGGAGACGTTGACACTGATGAATAGTTCCTATTCAACCTACTTTGTGATTAAGACAAAACGAGAAGACTTACTAGACTATTTTATTTCATACATTTTCGTTTACTTACATTCAAATTTTTATTTTGTTTTCTACGTGAATAAGAAAGATACTTAATGTAATGTATACAAATATAAAACTATAATCAAATATAGTTCTAATTAAAGTTTAAGTTAACGAAAAAAACCCCTAATGTAGCACTAAAACAATTAAAATAAATAGGAATGCCATACTTGAACTGAATCTCAATAATATATTTGATTTTACAGGTAAATGATTGTAATTACATAATAATATTTCTTGAGTTTTATGTATATTAGTATGAAGTAGATAAAGACGTGTTTAAACATTCCAGTGTTACTAAAGACATCTGCATTCTTTGGCTAGAAAATATTATTTTGTCTTTACGAAGATATATAATTTATTTGTTTAATTAGTTTTTATACATATGTTTATGGTTTTTATTGCAAATAACGTGTTTATTTTGTATTAAAAAGTCTATTTAATTTTACATAGTAAATAGAGACATCAGTCAGTTGTCTTTATTGCTTGATTCTATAATACAGCGTAAAAAAAAACAAGTACCGTATTTCAAAAACTACAAACAAATATAATGATTTTTCAATAATGTTTAATAAATAGTAATATTAAATACCATTCCTGAAAATTTCATAAATATTGTATGAATGGTTTAGAAAATACACCGTTTTTTCACGTTTTTCGCTCCCCTGTAAAATTGCGTTTTTGTAGATGTCTTTATACACTTTGCTGCCATCGAAATGAACATCGAATTTCACTACGCAGTTCACTATTTTATTTGGTAGTTTTTCTATGGTTAGAGATTTTGGTTCCGGTAGGTTTTACGTTCAGTATACCGTTAGTAAGATGAAATAGAATATTTTTATTCTGTGTACGTTTTTGTGAAGGGTCATTCATTCATTCAATCTCCAATAATCACACAGGTACAAGTTATGATATTTTTTGTGATTCCGTGTAGGTTTTCGTCCATTTTTATTTCAGATGGATCTGCCAAGGCAACCTGTGTCTGAGGTGAATACTCAACAAAGGAGGTTGGATTTTTCAAACTTTTCTTCACGACGACTTTACCCGCAAGACACATTTGTCTTTTGGCGCGTGACCTAACCTTGGGCTTAGGTTTCGAAACAGAAGCGCGGTCAGAGTGGAAGCAATTTTCCACTACTTAACTGCACTTCAAACGTGCTCGTTCCTACTTAGCTGGGACGAGCTTGTGTGTGATTATCTAAGTTTTTTCTTTTTGCTATCGTTCTATGTTCAGGATTTTCTGCTCCTTTTAGTATTCTATTTCGTGTCTTTTTACATCTCGTTTAACATCACTTCGAGAACACGTAACTTGTTCAATACATAAATGATAAAATTACTTACAATATATTTAAAGCATACAATGCATTAATAATAATGTAAAATATTAAGATATGAAATAAAAATCCTTATTAATCAATTCATTTAAAAAATATATAAATACTGTACACAATATTTGAACTAGAATTGCGTAGTACACAATTTCATTCCATGCCAAGTTTCGATATTAACCAAATTCCCTTTGGTAGGTAATTGCGAGGCCGCAAACAAAGCAGGGGAGCTGAAAAGCAGACCTTACCATTTGTTAGTGGTCGACTAGCCACAGGCAGGTGCACAATTGCTTAATTGTACTCCCTAGATCACATACAGCGTGCGACTAATGAGCGGCCAGAACCACTTGCCGATTCTGGGTAACGCTTTGCCCTTTTGCATTAATTTAGTCACTTAAAGCCTAGAACATTGAAGAGCGTTAAGAAGTTATATTAACCACGTTAGAATATTAAGGAACATTAAGGAGTTAACCCTTTAGTCCAGTCTGGTCTGGGATGTAAAAATAAAACTAACTAAGTGTCGTTTTCCCTGGAATGTCATAGGTGGCAACTAAGGGACGAGTATTAAATAATAGAATCTATTGAAAGAAGGAGTAGCAATCTGTCACCAATTTTACAATAGCACTACCACAACGTTCTTGCTAAAATGTAATCAAAGAGATATTTTAGTATCTCCAAGGTTGTGTCCACGCCGAAAGCGATTGAATGACGTGAATGCATGTATATTTTCAATTCAAAATAATCCAAATGTGTATTTATAATACACAACGCAAATGTATTCACTGAGACAGACACTTAAATTTTACGATACAGCTCTTAAGTTTATAGTTTCAGTTATAACAATATTATATTGCTGAAAGTAAGGTGATTATGCTTGTAACTTTATACTGTATAGACTACGTTAAAGAATGAATATGTTTTGAAGTCGCTACCATTAAACGCATATGCTTCTTTAAGTTATGACACTCTCTGGTAACTTACAAAGGTAAGCATTTCTTTAAATTATCTGCTGTATTACGTTTAAATGACTAGCTGAATATTACTATCTTCTAGTGGCCTTATATATATATATATATATATATATATATATATATATATATATATATAATTATTGCGCTAACAAAGCAAAATATTAGGAGATTTGTGATAATTTCGTTACTATTATTGGTATAATTCTTTGAGTGTGTACATATGAGAAACCATTAATAAATGTGTAAATACATATTGGAAAATGCTTGCCCTATCTCTAGAATATTAGCTCGTTATACTAAGGTAGGTCTCTGAATTAACAAAGACACTTCGAGACTCAGGGATAACCTTATGGTTATTACGTACGTTCAATATCAATAAAATATAATGCGCTAGAGGTGATAACGAGTGTGTGTCATAACATAATATCACCTAAGAAATTATTACGTTATATGGGGTCATATTTTCATCAATAAAGCATCATAACATTATAGAAATTGCGTTGATTTTTGTAATAACATGAATAAAATATGTTGCACACATACAGTAACGATCACTACCTTGATTTGATCGATCCTGACAAATGACTCTTGCCTTCTCATACATGTTCTTCTGTTCCTTACTCTACAAATACTTACCTTAAGAAGAATATTTATAGGATCGTTGTTTGTTAACAGTCAAAGTAAATTAATATGATTATTGTATCTATGGTCTGTACCAAGTTGATGTGTACTGTGTAAGTAACAAAGTTAGTAGCGATACCATGAACACCATGTTCCCCCATACCAGAGAACGATCAACAAAACTATACGAACCAACTTAGCCCTCGTAAAGTTCCTAAATGTGCTAAGCAGATGTAGAACATCAAGTTTCTATTAGTCTAGTCTGTTCACAAGCACTACAGTTTTGAAACTTCCATGTAATTGTTAGCCGAGTGTGGGTAACCAAGAATACTTTCCAACTAACAAGTAGCCGCATTTCTTGAACAGTATTTTAGCCTCACGTTTATGTGGTAACATGGTTAATACAGATTTAATACTTTGAAGGGAACAATATTGTATTAATAATAAACCTTTGAAAGTGAATGGTGTCGGTTTTCATAAACTCTTTGAAATGACAATGGCTACATGTTCTTTGTTCAGGTAAGTTCACATCTACAGACACCAGAAGCATTCTTTTAATCGATAATTAATAAAAAAGTGACTCATTATAAGAATTCTGAACTTGTTAAAACACTAATTGTCGTATTAGGAATAAACGTATATGACTGTGACTGGGTACTTACTTGCTGTCACTCATGAAAAAGAAACCTATAAGTATTTATTACGTTAATTGAGTCTGTGTCACTTTAGATAGTGTTACGATTCAAGACAATGTCATTATGACACTGTTCCCTCAAATTTCTGATTACATTGAAAGAAATTGAAGCCTCATTCTAAAAATATTATTAAATTAGTTTTTCAGCTCGTTTTATGTAAATTAGCTTGTTATCACTCTTTCCAGTTTTATAGGCTATTTGAGGCTTCGTCGTTTTGAATTAAGATAAAGATTTTATTTCTTTTACTACAGTCCTTAGACTTCAGTGGCTAGGCTTTTGAGTTTGCAGAATTTATCTATAGTCAAGCTCCGGCTCTCAAGAACTGTTCCTGTTCAAACCTACACAAGACTAATGAGTTGTAAGAATACCTACTATCGTTGACGTTTTAAAAATATAGTCCAATTTATTTCGCAATGGCTAGATTAACTGACAGAGCTGTGGGTAAAAGAAAATACAGCTAGAACTGAGCTGGGAAGCTAAAAGAAGTTTTACGTTAACAATTTTAAGAATATTAAAAAATCTACTTAATTTAAAAAGGCATACCTAAGTAAGCTTTTAGTTCCGCACTAAAAATATTACGTAGAACCTACAAAGATTCTCGAATTCCCGTTCACAAAGTGGAACAAAAGCTTTTAAATTTATGTTACCATTAATTAAACAATTACCTTCAATTCCGGATCCTTCTGTGATGCAAATTCAGTTAATTAAATAACAAAAGAAGTTTATAGCTTGAAGAATGTTGCACCGCTGCTACTTTGATTCATTTCTCTTTGTTATGTTCAAAATGCAAACTATGAGAGAATTTTAGTTAGTTACTAATTACATCTGTGTTCCTTTAGAAAGGCAAATAGATATCACGAATAAAATTTTAAGTGTTTTCGATTCTGATACACTGCTTTTTCCATTTACCTTTCTTAATAAATGTAAATATACATACTTAACGGTGGTATATTTCTAATACATTGGCCACAAATAAGCATTTGAAAATCCGTTCATCACAGTATGATAAGGACTCTATGAATCTATATTTAAGTATGTAACACGTACCCCTTCACTTTGTAACAAGAAACCCTAAATCACATTTCAAGGGAAAGATTATCAATCAAACTAGTCCCTCAATCTGTCAGAAGATTGGAAACTAATGTTCTGACATGTCTACCATATTAAAAATGGAATAGCATTGCGTCTATGATCCTAAAAAGGGTGAACAACACATCTCCGTCTCATTTTTAACTTGAATATCTAGCTGATGAATATTGATCAGTAATAAGCAACCTTTGAAAAATTTATTGAAAAATTAGTAAACTAGGTAATTCGACGTAGCTCAGTTGTTTGGGGCTTGACTCTGTAACACTGGGTGCAGGGTTCAAATCACGCTTAAGCATGTACCAATGGAAATGAAGTTTAATGAATTTCTATGTACATTTTTGTAATAAAAATACATTCACGAAATGCGTTGAATACTGAGGGAAAACATTGTGAGGAATAAGGATCTCCGAACAGGTAATAGATAGTGCTTGTAAATAGCAATATGACTTACCACCTGTCACATTGAGTACTGACTATGTGGTCAACACGTGGGTTCGAGGTAGTAATATAATTACTACCTACGTAATTGCGGAGATGGATATTTGAACCTCTAACTACCCCGCAAGGGTTAATGGTCGTGAACGCGTTTTCAGTAAACTGGGATCAGAAAAATACCCTTTGGAAATTTTTGTTCATATTTCTACAAGGATGTGAGCTTGGTATATTGTAAAATACGAGTGAGAAGTATTTACAAAGAATGTAATTAAAAGCGGTGCACTTCGATTCAGTTTCGCGACACATTGACGTTCTAGTTAGAAGTGTGTTGGAATCACACTGAGTCAAAGTTAAGAGTCCGTGCGCTATTTCTCTCGTGGAAATACGGCGAGTGACGTTGCAATTTGTTTTGTCGCCCTGGGTCCTTTGTTGATATCGATGGCGTGAGAATATTGTATCGAAGAGAACCGAACAAACGCCAAGTTTGCGAATTTGATAGCATCTTGTGTAAAGGCTTGGCGACGGAATGCTATCCAATGGGTTATTTACATTTACAAATACGAATTTTTTGAAGCTACAAATATCTGTGTAGGATCCACGTGCTCTCTGCAGATATAAAAGATCAGGGGAAGTAATTACCTGCTCTACGTATATTACTCCCATTTCCCTACAAAGAGGTAGAGTTTTAACATGGATCTTCATATTTCCAGTCCTATCTTAAAAGTCATCAGTCATACATGCATACATACACAGGGTGAACAGAACCTCGGAGACATGAAAACAACTGCTTGGTTTCTATTTAGCATGAATATTGGGGTCACGGTGTCATATGGAACAAAGGAAACAGGTTGCTAACCCATCGCCCAATATATGACATATACCCCGGTCTCATAGTCACAGTTTTTGTAAATGCAAATAAAAAAAAAGAAATAGTAAGGACGTCATTGACTAAGAAGTATTTATCTGCGTGAAGATGTTTATTATGCCGACATTACAGCAGAAGGTCAAATATTTACGGTATCATAAAATTTACGATCTGGCTATATCATATCTTGTTGCTTAAGTAATCCACCAGTTAATAAATGTTTCAAGATATTCAGAAGTTATTGCGTCTAGGTCAATTTACTTGTTTATGTAGTTTTAAGTTTCGGTTACTTCATTTATTCATTTTGCATGTCGTTAATTTAAGGAACTAACAGAATACAAAATATTGTTTTATACGTCTAACTTATATCACGCATATGCATGATAAGCTTTTAAAAAGACACGCGTTCACGACTATTAACCATTACGGGGTAGTTAGAGATTTGACCGTCCATCTTTAGTCTACGGCCACCACGAACCCATGTGTGGACCAGATAGTCAGTAATCAATGTGACATGTGTTAAGCCATGGTACAAGCACTGACTATTACTTGTTCGGGGATTACAAGTAGGTTTCCCTTGCATATTTTACCTCACCGAAGCATTCAGTGCATTTCTATTTGATTAGTAGTATGAATCTCTAGTAGTTGCACGACGTAATAAAATATTGAAACAATTTCATTTGTTTATAAAAAACCTGGATCTATTATGGCAACAAAATGTTATTGATTTGCTAATAAAAGCTCGTATGCATGCTACGTTTATTTCGTACCAAAATTTCGTCCAGTTACTTTGTTACCCAGTGAGGCGTAAGAAAAACACATTGGACTATCGTTGGGTCGTCACGACACCAAAACCCTGGGCCTCTATCCCGGCAATGTTCAGCAGACCAGAAAGGTTTCTTTTCGGAAAGGTATCATAAAAACGAATGTTGAGAAAGTCGATTTCTCTCCAATGATTTTCATCAATGTCAAACCGTTATCCAATATGGGAATGATTAAATTATTTAAAAACGTTTCTGGAATATTGTAGTTATAGTAATATTGCACAGTAACTATAATGAGGCTAAAAGAATAATGCTGTTATTTGTCTTGAATACAATTTAAGAAGCTGCTTTCTTTCTTTTTCTATGTGATATGGCCAAAAAAATGGCAACATTCAAACAGTTATTACTAACATTCCCAAAACCCACAACAACAGTCTAAATATTCAGAATTGTTTTTTGTATTCATTCGTTTTGGTTCCTTCTGTAAAAACAACTGAATTGAAAAAGTGTTATAGTTATTTTAAATATTTTTTTTACAAAAATATTGTATATATTTTTTAATAAGTTGACCTGAAAAAGGTGCTGGTTTTAAAATAGATATTTTCCGTAGTAAAATACTGGTATTTTTATATAATTCAAGTACTTAATTTACACAGTACAAGTTATTTTAGTACAAGTTGTACCGAATAATTGTAGAGTACAACAGAGTACTGCCTAAGGGAATTGAATGCCTAGGACAGGTACGGCTTATCAGTCACGTCCGAACCTTTTGCCACTCCTCGATACGACTGCCCGGGATTCATTATACATTTATATAGTCCAGGACTGAATTATTTATTTCATTTACAAAAGTGGACCAGATGAGTAAGGCCAGTCTTCAGGTGAGTAATTATAATTATTTAACTTAATTAAAATACTTGTGTGACCCTATTTAAAATGGTTTAAAATTTGTGATGTATAATATATAAAAAATTATAATAAAATCTACAAAGGTAGAGTAAAAAAATCTTTGGATATAACAAAGTAACTTTACACAAATTGCGATTTTTTACATTGGAGCACCCTGCGTTACGATAACTTTAATCTTTTATGTAAAACGTACTGCACGTTCTACAAAAATGAAAATAATATCCTGTTTATTTATGTACATAATAATCCATATACTACATCAACTGATATCTGATATGCATGTCTTCAAATAAAAAAACGACACTTCTTTTCTTTGCAATTGTCTACTCACATTTACAAGCCCTTTACAAGAAACAGCTAAAAAGGTGTACCCTTAAATACCTACGAGCCGTTAAACGGTCGACAGCCAATGCCTGAAGGCTGGCATTACGCTTGAGCTGATCTAATAGAAATCTACTCTGCCGGAAAGACTGGCTAATTCCACCACTGTGCAGAGGCGTTTGTGCGCACTTTTATTGAAGTGCAACAGAAAACATTTCCAAGGTATTTTGAGTATAGCATATAAAAGAAAAAACTAATAGAAATTACTTACCTATTTGTACAAGCATGCCAAAAGTGATATACATATATTGTGCTATAGGGATTTATAAATCACTATCATAAATACATCAAAATACAATTAATTTAATTTGCTTTCAATCTGTTATCTATATATTTTCTCAATTACACTACCTACGCTGTACTTACTAGATTAAAATTGGACAAGGACACAAAAATAAACATTTCAAAGTGTCCTAAATTTAGTTACGACATATTTACGTATATGTGTTACATTAAGCGAGAACACAATGGGGAATCTAGAAAAAACATGGCTATTAGTCAGCGAATATGATAAGCGGTTAAGCATTTATTACCGATCCCATGATAGATTGAAAGAGTAAGGTGATTGATGACGTGTTGTTGCGTAGTGATTCATATTCCTCCCACGAGGAAAACGACGCTTGTTTTATGTATTACGAATCATGTTGTCAACTAAATGGAGCATTGTGAACAAAATATAAATATCAAGTTCATGTTATAAGAACACGGGACTTATCGCGTATATGTTATAAAGAAAGTATTACCTTTGCTTCGGGATGTTTCGGCCATGTTGCAATAGCCATGGACATGCAATAAGTGCCGTTTACTTGTAAAATGAATAAATATCGTAAATGTCCCAAAAATATTCTCACGTTAAAGGATGGATTATATTATGAATATTAGTTGTCTTTCTGCCTGGCATGACGAGAGCAGCGACTAAAAGACTGTAGGTAAATAGAATGTATTAGCAACCCGTCACTTAGATTCTACAATGCCATGAAGAAAGTCATGATATACCTGTAAGCTTTGTTAAAAGCAATATAAGAGATTATTATACTCAAATTTTTATATATATCCCCAAAAGGGGTAAATTACGTAAATGCATATATAATACACATAGTTTATACCAAGTACATAGACACTTATTGTCACTTCCTTTTCTGAATAAAACGTTCATTTCCCTTTGCGAAAAAAGGCCAGAGTGAAACTTTTCCGAGGGTTTCCACTGAAGTGTTTCTCTTAGCGACTAGTGTTACGGAGAGTGCTAGAAACACGCAAGATACAAGGGCCCTACATCTCGAGGCTTCGTCGGCTGCCTTGGCCTCGTAATAAGGAACTTGCTACTTTTGTATATAGGGCAAATGTAGGAGATTTGTAAATGGATTAGGAAGAACAGATAAAGGAGTTAACAATGTGCTAATGTAAGTGATAAATATGAGAGGCTGGTTTCAATATCGATACTTGCCAAACAAACGTTAGGTCGTCTATAATACCGATTATTTTTTTAAGGTAGTCTGAAGCTTGAGTGCTCTTATGACTAGCTAAATATTTAACAATTGAAAAGGACGTTATATTCAATTGTAAGTTCAATAGGTAATAAAATTCATAAGTTCAAGGTTGAGGTTTTAATATATTTGTTACAGTATTTCAATGACTTTATTGAAACCGTAAGGACAAAATTTAATTATTGCTAATAACAAATATAATTATGAGTGTTAAAAAGTGCAAGTACACTACTTGTACGTTTTTGTAAATGAACCATGAAATAAGTTCACGTTCCGAAACACAAAGTGGTCGAATTATTTCATAGCATTGCGACGAAGTGCACAAAAACTCGTGAAATTGAAAAATCTTTTCAAATTTAAGACGCTCTGAACTCAATTCTTAATTGTCCTCGCTTTATTCGCTGAATTTCATTTTCTATGAGAAAATGCCTGTTCGCAGACCAATACAAGCCGTTTTGGTTTTCAAGATTTTAATTTTCCCTCTTATTTCTAGGGTCGGCGAAGCGTGAAATATACGTAGAAGTTTCTTTCTTGCCTTCCTCATTTTAGATCTTTTGCGACTTTATTGTTGTTCATATAGACTGAGATGAAACTGTCCAGCGCCTTGTCTTGTTACCAATGTAAAATTAATAACAGATATTTACACACAAGGACATACACACAACAACATCTCAACATTGAATACCAATCACCTTACTTTTGAATAAATAAAAAACCGAAAAATGAATACTTATTAAAATTAAACAGCTGATTAAATGCCTAACGTGTTCATTGTCATTTTTGTATACTTGTCTCACCAGTACTAGACTAGGTCTGAAATAAAAATAATTTATTAATTTTGCTCTAGACTGCTTGCCCCATAAAATAGCTTAATTAAAATATTTTATTAGGCCACGAGCTATAATATTCTTACCACTGAATTTGAGCAAAAAATACCCAAATCAATTTTATAGGAATGAAAACACCCTCATTTTCGACAGCTCTGAATAGGAATCCATCATTCATTTGCACTGCAGTGACCTCATGCTGTAGATTAAAGTAATAACTCACCTAACAATACTACGGAAATGACAGTGTGATTTTTTCC